>JAYRCB010000522.1:41134-212327 GCA_036026315.1 Trachelus stipa
ACTAACAATTCGTATTGGTCGAGATCCTTATAGTCGATATCTCTCATCCTTTTCCTCGAGTCGTCCCTTTAAACCGAGATCGTTCCTCAGCGAATCGGTATGTAACAACTGGAGGACCAACAGCAGGGCATTGCACGCTTAACCCAGGTCAGGGGTTCCTCCCCTGCCCTTAACCATGTAAAAGCTCCGCCCGCTCTGCAGCCCTTTGCCTGTCTCCAGCAGGGCGCCAGCATCTCACCCGGACCTTTGCCGGTTCTTCGAGACGTCTCCGTCGAGTCCTCTGCCGGGCATATCGGTACGTCGAGACTATCTTTCCACGGCAGATTCCTCGACAATAGCAAATCTTTCCAAGATCGTACGAATCGATCCGAGTGCGTAGCTTCTGATCAGGAGCGGCGACTCGAAGGGGGAACCAAAAAACGAATCGGTAGCTGGAGTCGCCTAGTGACCGTGATTCGACACAAGGTATACATTGCTACGGGTTTGCGGTAAGTAGGATTAATTTTTTCAATATGAAAAAATGTCTTATATACCGGGTGACCGTTCAATACCAACGACCTACTGTCACCCACGTGGATTATCGCGTTTACCGAGAACCCGCAACGCACTCGCAGAATTCCCATAGACCTACGAAGATTATGCCGGACTTCTATGTTACCCACGGACCACAAGGCTTCCGGTAGAAACCGGGATTTCCGCTCGGCGTGAACCGGCGATAAAGTCTTGTGCCTTTGTAGGTATATACAACCAACTCGTGGTTTTCCTTGTACTCGAAATCTATGGTTGCGTGCGATTTTAAACGTATTCACTGCGTATGTCTTTATTTTAATTCTTGATATGCCTATCGCGAGCGGACCATCTTGCTTTGCGCAAGAGGATGGGACGAGTGGTCGGTGAATTTATGACGAAGAGGATATACGTTTAAATTTATTTATAAAGATCCGAGATTGTTGTTTAACGGAGGCGGATTGCGTGGAGAGAATGAAAAATTTTGCAAAGGTTCTCGAGGTCGCGGATGGATCGGAATAAGGAAAATTTTAGCCAATGCGCTACGTCCGTCCTTGTCTCGCGCAGGCGAACGCCCATAAGACCCTCTCTCTCGCTCTAACGGCGGGTATAGGGAAAAGGAAAATTTGAGGAATTTTTTTCTCTCAAGGCAATTCGCTAACGTCATCGTCTCACTCGTTTGACACCTGTCAAATTTGACATATGCTTCGCTCGGTTTTCTTTCTTTATACACAGGTAACTTCAATTGAATATTCAGACGGTGATGACATTTGCGTTTTTAACGTCGCTCCTACGTGCGATTCAGCTGTATTGTTTATCTCGCGGTTTTTATGTGCGTCCTTCGTTGGTGTAGGCAGTGATAAAGAATTAAAATGATAGGAAAAACGTATTTTCGGCTCCCAACGAACAGGTGCCTCTTTATCAAGATCTGTCAATACTAGGGGAGTATAGAGTGACGAGAGACGATGAAAAAAGAATTAAAATGGAATTACGAAATTTTGAATTTTTTGGAATATTAAAAAGAATTTTTTTTTCAGAATCTTCGATCGGAGTAAGCAGCGAACAAGACGGAATAATTTATTGAAGCAAACACAGTGATGCATTTATTGGAGATGCTCACACTGTTGTGTACTATGACGAATTAGTAAAACCGTTTACCAGAGTGCCGAGTTACTAAGAGTAAATAAACTACTGATAACTGTCATCGCCACGTGATAACGTTTCTCCTTCTCTTTCTCCACCATCACGTTGGGAATAAATGATACTGGAAGGTGTGCAGAGTCAACGGCCAGTAGGCGAGTCGTGTACGCAGTTGCCAGTGTGAACGGAGCTTAACTTAGCGTGACTACCAGTTCAGCCATTCAGTTTCCCGCGACTGACGATGTAGAACGTTCGCGGATCTCGCAATGGCAAGATAGCCCAAGAAGACGTGGAGGATTTGCCCGAGACAAAGAGAAGGAAAGAAAAGCGGATAATAGAGGAAGATAAAAGATAGTGGAAAAAAAAAGGTCAGAAGAAAAAAGAATTTTCAAAACTTACCGCCTATCAAAAAGACATTTTGAATTTCGCGGCATAGTCAAGGTTCCAGTATATAGGCAATACAGCAGGAGAGTAAATTATGAAAATGATGGGAGACGTGGTAGCAGCCCCGGTCGATGATGGGACTACTTCCGGTCAGCCTGGTTCTGCCAGTAAAGAATTTGGACACAAGACCCTCAGGTCCTTGAAGAGGGGGTTGGGAAGACTCTGGAGGAGACACAGGGGAAATGCATCTATTACCGAATACGATCCTTGCTACAAGGTTGCCTATCTTGGAAACGTGCTCACTGGTTGGGCCAAAGGTAAGGAGACTGTCAACTTTTTTTTTACATCTCAATTGCTACCAACCATCAGATGGTTTTGCAAAGTTGGCATCTCATTGGTTAAATTTTAAAAAAGCGTGAGTTCCAATTTTTGGAAATAGTTCTTTAAATTATAGCTGATGGCTACTTCAGTGCCAATTGAGTGTCCTGATGAAAATTTTAGAGCTCTGCCCCACTTGGTCCAAACCTGTGCCGGCGCTAGCTCAGAAAAGACTGGAACCCCCACAGTATTGTTTTCCAATGAGTTCCGAACAGGTTCCAGGATTGTTCTCTCTGGTGCTCAATGTTGGAACCATAGTTCCGCTCGGAACTTTGGACAATGCTGAAAGCTGGAACCGCACCGCTGCACACCTCAGTGCAGACAGGCAGGGAGGTGCTGGATTCCAGTATTGTTCCGAGTTCCGAACAGGTCCGGGATAGTTCTCGCTGGAACCGACAGTTCTAACCAAGTCCGTGATGTATTTTTTTCCATGAAAAAAATTGGTTCGTGCTAATTCACAAAAAATGTAGACACTCACCCATTGGTACTTCCTGAGACGAGTGAGTGGATCATGGTATTTTTTGGTCTTGGTCCCAAAAAAAAAAGGCACAAGCAGAGTATAATGGCGCAGGGAGACTCCTCGTCCTCGATTATTCAGCCTGGAGACAAACCAGTGATTAAAGCCATTAATCAAATGCTTACGTCGTATGGAGCCAATCTAGAGTCCATGCACATGATTCCGTCCTGGGGGGACCGGAAGTGCGCAGGAATATTAAGCGGGACTGTTGAAAAATTCCAACGCGTAACGTACCACGGTCGTACGGCCACTTAACCGTATTTTGAATTTTGAATAAAAAACGTGCCAGGTTACGTATTGGGAATAACGCAGAGTTCAGGTCGCCCGTAAGCTTCACCTGGACTTCTTCTGGTACCCAGGATGTAAATTGTATTCGGTGCATTGACCGGACATAGGCGTATCCAGGGTCTACCGGGCCTCCTACTTTCTCTGCATACCATAGCCATCCAGACTGGGTCGAGAGCATGTAATCCTCGGACACGACATTACCGACTGAACTTCTTTTTCCTGGCGAACCGATACCGTAACCCTGGGACCAAGAGTATCATGACCCTGGTGCACCATGACCTAGACACTGGAAATTCGAAACGAGGATAAATCCTTGGGTCAGCTGTCCATATCAGTGCTTTTTTTTATTCTGTATAAACAAGTGGAAGATTTTTTAGAAATATTTATATTACCTGGATCTTTTTTTTAAATGAACTAATCATTGGTTTTCACTTTTGAGGGGGGGCAGATCTGAAATCTCCTCTTCCGTGGCGACCTTCTATCAGACCTTAATACTTGGAGGCTTAGCTTTCTCGTGGAGATCAAGTAGAAAGTACTTGCCAGTGTGAACCAGCGAAAACTGTAACGAACCGTTTTACATTATTTTCCAGATCCAAAGTACTCGGAAACGTCGTGAAGTATGTTTCTTTATCACTGATAATTTATAAAGCGATTAAAGTATGAAAATACGAATGGGTCACTTCACGATAAGATCGAGTTTACGGAATTTCTATTATTAGATCGAACTTATTTTTAATTACGATTTCTTTTTCATTCTGGGATCTTTCGAGTGTTTTGATGGAAATCGGATTGTTTTGTTGATCGTGATTCTTCTTAATGTCGGGACGTTATCGGGACTGCCCCTTCTTCCTTCTCTATCTGCCAATCAGATATTACTAATGTGAACATTTTAATCGAAAATTTTTTCAAACGCATTCGAGCTCACAGATATTGATCGTATCGATAATTATTTTACGAAGAAATAAAATCGGGTGGGACAAAGTAAAAATTATCACGTTTTGTATAAAATAAGTTTTTAAATATATCATCGTGATTATCGATAACGATCGATTTGTGGAAAATAAACGTGTTGATATTTATTAAGAAATTTAATTAATTCATAACCAGACTGTACCGATTAGATTAAAATCGGGAGATTAGACAAAGTTATATCCGAACTTACGTAATATTTGATAAAAGTAGAATCGTCTTTGCAAGAGGTAACAGTAAATAGAATTTTCGCAAAATAAGATCCTTATCGGTTTACGACGATTCTAATCAATCCATACGTTATTTCTAACGATCAATAACATAGCCAGAAAGGGATTAAATTAGTTTGTCTTTTATCACGTAGTCGTTATTTTGACGAATGCAAGCTTGTAGTTTTCCAAAAAAAATTTCTTTGACATTTTTATTTCCCGAGAACGTGAAACGTAAAGAAAAAGCAATGCCGCAATGAACGAGAGGATCGGAGCTCGTAAATAAAATTGAAAGGAAAAGAAAAAAGCAAAGAAAAATTCGCACTACCTACAAGCATATACAATAATGTTACCTAATCTGAAAACGTCTTTGCGACTCGCCAACTTGCGCAAATATACCGGGTGACCGATTGACAAAGTACAATTTTCCGTATAAATAAAAAAAAAATAATTTCCGCATACGATTCGTTCCACCGAGAAATTCCGTCGAGAAAGATAATTAACGCTCGAAGATTAGATACACCGTAGAAACGCACTGGAGAATTATCAGTGGGATTTTCTTGGTAAAAGAGAAAAAGAGAGAGGAAAAATAAAAGAGAAGGATTGAAATAGAATTTCTCAGTAAATTCTCACAAGCAAACACGTGGCTGGATCTTTGCCAATAAAAATACGAATACTAGTCTTTGATGATATATTGAAAAATTTTTCAATTTTTTTTTCTAATCTGCATCTACTGTATCCATGCGCAGGTCTAACCCACGTGAATAAATCCGATAGTAATTCCATTTTATTACCACCGGAGATCCTATTCTCTAGATAGGCACGTGCCAATTATTTGAATGATCTAAAATAGACACTCACGTAGAAACTGCGTCGAGGCGAAATGAAAAATTTTTCCAATGGATACGGAATTCAAGAAGCTCGTCGTCATACTTTGGTAATACGCGGTTGGTATGATTCTAGGGGATTTTATGAGAAGGAACGAAGTTCTTTATCACTAGAGAAAAATTCAATGGAAACGTATGAGAAGTAAGATTTGTGAAAAAAATTATCTTTAACGCTAACGTGAAGTATCGTTACGACGTGACAGACGATATATTTTCTATTGTCCAGTTGGCGACATTACAATCTATTGTTTTCTTCATTACCGACTGCCGATACTTCCAGTAATTTTTCAGATGGATAAAAAAACAAGTTTTCATCCGCGTCCATCGGCTACCTGACTTCTTCCTGGTTTCGAATTGCTTTCGTTCAGGGCGGCGAAATTCTTGTTCTTTCACAATAAATTCATCTCTTCATATGGACACCATTTATCGTGAGATTGTAGTCACGAATGCTCCAGTTAATTTTAATCTCCAATAAAAATAATCTTTGTGGCTTCTGACAAACGCAGATGTAACTCTACGATTATTTCACCTGTGAATCAGTGAGGGCTGATAGATATGAATTTTGATTTAAAAAATTGCAAAATCTTAAGATTCGTATCTTCCACCAATATCGTCAGTGATTTGCAAAGATTACAAGTGCCCGGATTAATATGATTTCCGGTACAGAAATGACGTACGTCGGTATACAAAAATAAATTTGAAAACATCAGCAAAAACACTTGAAATCAGCTAATCTCTCAGGACATCAGGAACCACTGTACGAATAACAGATGTAATATCGAGTATTTTTAAATACATAAGTATATATATGTATAGTACAATATATTCCTCCAAACGACGCAGTGGTGAAATAACAAATTGCTGATAGTAATTCAAGCGTAGGCGGCATTTTTAGATACGCAGACCTTCAGCCATTGTTTTTACGAGTCGCCAGAAGATTTCTATAGTTTCAACAAAGTTGCTAGATCTACAACTAAGCTTAGAGGTATGTACAGTCCGACAAGGAATTCTTCAAGGATAATCTCTATCGCCAAACGTGTCATAGGTTACGAAGTAAACGTTTGTTTTCAAGTAAAACATTTTTCCACGCCGCTTATATATATATATACACTCTCGCTCGAGAATGTTCAGGAAACTTTTTTGTACGCGAAGATCGCGTTCTCTTGTCGCGCACTTGCGTGTTAGAATTCAAAGCAGTCCTCCGCTGACGTCAGACCATCAACATTCGTTTATCAAATCTGAACTCTTGCTATACCTTATAAAATTCTGTCCCATTGCTATTCCGTTTTGAAATCGCGTTTCGCAGGTTGCAATATGGTCGTCGAGGAGCGCCGGGTAGCCTTAAGGCGTCGCCTTTGCCTTAAGGGTGGTCGACGTCGGCTGACCAACACTGTCTGTAGCTACTTCTGTACTGCCATAATATATAAAGTACCTGCACCTTCTTCGTGCCTTCTTCGTGTCTCTAACTAACTGTACTATCGCTTCCTGTATCTCTAAATTGGTAAGGCGATCCCCGCCTGACGGAATGGGACTTGCGGAATCGAATTCCAGAACGGAGCGTTATGCGGCACCGAAGTGTCGTGACGCCGATCGTTTTTGACGCTTAATATATAAATGACGTAGTGAGGTTATATAAAGTCAAACGAGAAAAGGAGAAGTTCCATGATGCTCCTTTGGGTAAAGCATTTTGTTCGGCACTATGAACAAAGTTATTGGGCATTTTAATTAACGACCTACGTTTATGAAAGCATTAAAATTATTAATTAATTTGATCGATAAGACGGAATATTGATTTTGGATGATTGTTGTCGTTCCAGGAGATGGGTGCGTGGAGAAGCCTGTGTCCACTTTATGGAGGAATTATGTGAGCAGCAGTCGACCTGACGTCACTATGAGACTCACTATTACAAATGGCGGACTTACTGCCACCACCAAGGATCATGGGCTCACTGAATATTGGGCACACAGAGTGACGTATTGCACGGCTCCTGCTTCACATCCCAGACTATTCGTCTGGGTTTACAGGCACGAGGGACGTAGGTTGAGACCGGAACTGAGGTGCCACGCTGCGCTTTGCTCCAAGGAGTCGACTGCCAGGAGACTGGCGTCCATCTTGAACACCAGGTTACAGCAGGCGTTGTTGGAATTCAGACGTGACAAAGTATCTAGACAGAATGCCAGGTATTAATATATTTGTTTGGTAAATGATTTTTTATATAATTTTTCCTTATGAACTTTTTTATTACCTTTCTCTTTTCTCCTCTTTCTTTGACTTCCGTTAGACTCTCGCTGGCCAATGCCGTATATGAGAATCCGTCGTTGCCAAGGAGAAAGATCCTGTTGAGTACCGGAGGGCAGAATTACAGACCACCCTTGGAAAGGTCGAAGAGTGCACCAAAACTGTCGGCCATCGAGGAGGACTCTGTGGCTGAAGAGATAGAGCAGCAACGTCTCCTGGAGGAACTGCGTACCCTGGAGAACGTCGCTCGCAGCTGGCAGGAACAGGACGACTGGAGGATAGCTCGTCTAGTGGATGCGTTGAATCGTACCTCTGGAGAGTCTTCTGATGAGAATGGTAGCATATCGAGCGGTTGTGAAACGGCCAGTACAGCTAATAGCGAGGAGAGGGCGCCAGGAGCTGAGGATGCTCATCCTGTCAGGGAGTCAGAGATCAGGAGTCCTAGGAGAGTCTTCTTCTCGGATGAGGTACTGCGTCCTGGTGCTACAGGACTTAGGAGAAATTCTGAAGGCTCGCCGAACTTTATGACCTGCACCGGAAGTCCAAAGTTTTTGAGTAGCTCGACAAACCGTAAAAGGTTCTTGGTCAGGACCGACGAGGAGGAAGAGCAAGAAGAACTGGAAGAGGAGGTCAGGTCCAATGTCTTCGACTTCGAAGAGGGAGAAGACTTCGGTGTTGACGAGGTCGTTGATTACAGACCGAGGGGTGAGAGTCCTAGAAGATTGGAGAACAGTCAGGAAAGAAGATTAGAAGGCGCCAGGTGTGAAAAATATTTTTCAAAGAAGGCCGTGGCAGAGATCCTGGAGGAGGATGAGTTCTTCCGGTTGGATTCCCTTGATGAGGAAGCCGACAGCGACGAGAGCGGCTACGTGGAGGCACCACCCAAGTCCTTACTCAGTCAGGAGGAACCTAAGGATCCTTTGGAGAAGGTTCAGAGTAGTGAGACAAAAACTTTAAGGACAAGAGAGAAAGTGGAGAACATACTGGGCAGTTCAAAGACTCCGGACCGGAAGGCTCTGGACCAGAAAGAGTTACAGGACATACAGGAAGCTTTGTGCGAACTCGATTCTGCTGTCGCCTCCGAAGACAATCGCAGGAGACGCGATAAGGATAAGGATTTCATAATGTGCCCAATTTCGGAAACTATTAGGAAACTTGCTAACGCGTCTCTGAAGAGTTCCAAGTCCTTGGAGATATCCACGAGCACCTGTCTCAAGGCACTGAACAACCTTAAGACATCAAAGTCCTTTGACGCATCCATAACCAAGTCCACCTTAGAAGTTCACGAGGAGTCGCCAAGTCTTCATCAGAGGAAGCAGCTGTTGGCCCAACAAGGTGTCACCGTCTAAGCCTCTAAGGTGTCTAAAACGGGAAACAAAGCAAATGAAATTGCATACAAAAGAAATAGATCGATAAATCAATAGATCAATACGAATGGAGGATGAGGTAGTATACTATGTAGGTACTAGCATATGAAAAACTCACCTCTCTAGAATCACGCAGGTGCGTAGATCGTTCAAAGCGTGAAGAATAAAGAAAAAAAGATGCCGAACTCTGGGAGTTCACGTCGCGTGTTATCCACACTGTAAATATGGCGGCCCTTTGTCAGGGAATGTCGAATAAAAGCACGGGGCCTTTAAGCATAAAATTAATATTAGACAAATACTGTATAGAATCTTCTTGAAGTGAACTTTTAAGGCTTCTGTACAGTTTACAAAAATAAAACTGTGGAGCGTGAAAAGAGACTTTATACGCAGTATAAAAAGTAAGTATACTCTGAACGCGTCGAGTATATTGGAAACGTCCATTATTAGTCGGTACATACAGATCTATATATATATATATATATATATATATATTTACACACACACAAGGCTATCCATTTCAAACGTACCAGTCAAATATAACAAGTGCCATCATTTATATGGCACCATCTGGCTGTTACGTTTGAATTTAATCACTCTGTATATAAGTGTAGTATAGTACGGTGCACAAGGTATAGTCTATCCACAAGTAAAATCTGTTTCTAGAGGCCATCTATCTGTGCCTTTTAATGCGAAGGCAGTCCCTTAGACCTCAGAATTTACTTACGGGTCGATTTTATCTGCACGCATGCACAAACTACGGGCAATTGTGTATTCGCCTTAATTTATAATTCAGCTGAGCGTACCTTGATCCCCCTTTAAGTAACGCCCACGCCACGTTATTAAACATAGAGCGACTGAAGGTTAGACAGTTGCTGGGCCTTATGCCCAAGAGAGATTATACATAGAATTGCCATTGAGTAGGGTCTCGGATGGAATCGTACTCGAATCCTCAAAGGTGTAATCGTGATCCTGGCGTCCATTGGCAAGACGCATAACGAAGGAATTGCGAATTCGCGCTAATAAAATCGTGGCCGACGAATAAAGATGATGAAGTACGTAACGGACAATTTTATTTCAATGACGTTTCTGTAGCACAATCAAAAATAAAAAAAGCGTACACGCTCGCGCTTTCGAGGAAACGCGAGGATTGTAAAAACAAAATGAAACAAAATATATTGAATACTCTGTAAATTCTATTGTGTTTTTATTAATATATAGGACTGTTTTAACTGTTTTTTTTTCTGTGTTCCTATCATTGATCAAAGAATAACAATGGTTACCACTTATCTCTCTATATTTCCTGGGTCGTTACCCTTCCTCAACGCTTTTCTTTTTAATTCCTTACGTGCAGTGTACGTGGATAGCTGGATGCACGGGATAACGGGACATCGCGTGTACTTGGGGAAATAGTGGAAGTTTGCGAGTTCAAAGTTCATTCGTAAGATTTAGGTCAATCGATACTACCCTCGACATCACGCAAACAACCCTTGCCCCTTTTCCTTCTCTTTCATGTTTTAAAACACTCTTAGAAGGGACTACTGCTTTCTTTGTGATATTAACCTTTGGTATTATTGTCATTACGTATCCGTGCTGGTACAGCTTATTTTTTTTCTTTTCATTCGCCTAAACAGACGATTGAACTAATATCAGACATTCTTTGAATTTTCAATTGACAATCAACGATTTATCACTTTTCATTACGCGTTATCACCGACTATCGGCGAATTCCTCTTACTCATTAACGTTTCCCGAAAATTTACGCAATATACTAGACAGATTTATATATCGCGGTTCCGTCTGTGTATTCAGTTAGCAATTGCTACAAAAAACGTGTAAATTCCTTCCGTGAAATTGAAAATAACCACACTTGCCATGCTCCAAATATTTGTATAAGCCGTCAACGGGAATCGCTATGGTGGCGCCATCACTAGTCACGATCCAAACTACTTTTCCATCACAAGATGGCGCTGGCGTTGACTCTCAAACCGAGCACGAAGCTCCGTGAGTAACTGAATTCCACAGCACGCACTAAATCATATGATAACATTAGCAAATAGTCTCATAATTTTTAGACCGTTTTTACCGCCTTCATTGCAACCGATACTACATTACCTTCGCACTACAATTAAATCTCCCTCTCGGCATGACAGTATCCCCCGTAAGTTTTTCTCAATTAAAATTACTCAATAACAAGAAACCTAGAAATCATCCTCGTTAACGAACTAGCTGGTTGATCAGGCAGTCCTATAAAACATGAAAAATATTAAAATCCATATGCGAAAAAACAGCGTCGCACCCGAAGTTTCCACCGATGTCGGGTTGGATTACGCGAGAGTGGAGAGCGGTGAATAGGCGGTTATAAGGAACAAGAAGAATAGCAATTCTATATACATGCAACGTGTCCCCAGTATACTATATCTATATAGTCGTAGGCCGTGCACCGAGTCAAGATCAAGGCATCGCCAGGGAACAAGGATGCCCGACTGGAAGTTGACTCGGTACTCGCAGCATGGCGGAGCTTGGATATGATAATGTTTCCTGCGTGTGTCTTTGTGATCGAGGACAAGGGAGGAACGAAGAGAGAGAAGAGAGAGAAGAGAGCATACGCGTGTCTCTGTTGTGTTAGAGCAGCTCTGTGTGGCCTACTAAGGCTCTCACATACGTAAGGTACGTAAGTACGCAAGTCCCAGCGAAGAGTAGGGCCCAGGGCCGCCAACTCTGACATTCTTCCTCGAGGGCGTACACCAGAGTTCATTGTCATTGTCATTGTCAGTATGAATGACAGCATCACGAAACCAAGTTCATCGATCCAGTTCTAAAAGGTAATGACTTTTAGATTTTCTATATACACTGAATATCAATGACAAAGTATGTTAAATAGTCATAAAAATCAAAAGTCAAAACGCACTATGATTTTTTCTTTTGGTTTAACGTAGAGAAATTTTTAAAGGTATCACGAGACGAAGAAGATTGGGAGATCAATGGGAAGATTACAGGGAATTTTTATCAGGAGAGTCTACATGGGATTCAGGAAGGAAGAACTGGACCCCCGTGAAGACTGCCGGCCCTGTTGATTATTTAAATGAAAAACACAGCTATGGGGGTATATACCTTGTCCAGCCCGAGGATCCCATACGTGGTATTGGTGGTACACGCAGTCTCGCGTGTTGCATGGTATCTGTATAGTTCCAACTATTTAATTCTCTATGGTGATATCCATGGCTACGCAGGACCCCATACTCGGTAGTATAGACCCAACCCATACGAGTGTATCGTGAGTGTTAACGGCCTTGCTTTATGTGGGTCACGAAACAAGGTCCCACCGCAGTACGTGGATGTCGGTCCCAGTCGGGCCCCTCGTAGGCAGAGCTCGAACTCGGTACCCCAGGCATACATACTGCACGTACGATCAGCTTGGGACTCACGACTTACAGTCCCATACAGGGAGACACCAGGATACTTGTACCATGGATTCTTTTTATTCTTCATAAAACTTACCAGTGAGTCCCATAACGGAATATATGGAGAAAAATGTCAGGTGGGACTTCATAATTTTTCCAATTTTATGCACGAGTATTTTATACATATGCCTGTGGATATAATTCATTTTTTTTAGTGCCTCTACCACTCTTTGAATTTGAATCGACTACGTCATCCGCCGGAGACACTCCTGGCAAATTTTTGGATAGATTCCCATAAAGTTTTCACCGTGCGCGAGTTATGATGCCAAGAGAAATCGAACTTGATCATTAAGCCGGCCGCGACGGCCATTCGGCCCATTAGCCGCGTTCACGGCTGTCGAGCGGCCGTAAGGAGTTTACGGCTCACTTACGGATTCACATTGCTCGATGGAGACAAAGATTAATGATAAGGGCTTTTATCATTCTTCGAGCAATCTAAAGCAAACGGTAACAGCTTTATACGTAAACTGGATACAATTGTCGGATGTAATTTTTCTAGTGAAATTGGGCCCGATGGTTACCTTGATCCTTGAAACGATTTCTCACACGGTTTGAAATGCCACTGTAAGACCCACTATTTAATGTCACTAGTCCAACGTATATCTTACTCGTTCAAATCCTCAATTTAATTTCATCTATCAAACGCAGTTGATTAATTCTTAATATCTACTGCTACTAATTATTCCTCTGTATTACTATATAAGAATCCTACAATCGGTAACACTGGAGAAATCTATGCTGGAACCTGATAGGAGTTTCATGCACGACATACATCGCTCACAGCTAGATATACCGCTGGTAACTATTTGCTAGGACAGTTTTCCATATGTATAAAATCATTTATAGAGATTCAACTTTACACGCACGAGACGTGCTATAGATTAATGAAGTTAACAAAAATATTGTATATTAATATTAGTGTCTGTGAATGGGAATGAACGGAATGGCAATTGCGGAGGTTTTTTGTCAAATTTTATTTTCTAAGATTTTTTCTTTTGGACTCTCTTGAATTATTTAAATCGACCAATCTCTTTCTCGTTATCCAATGTTTTATTTATGCTTCCATGGCATCTATCTCGCGTCGCAAATTTTCCTCGACTTTGCGAATTCAGTCGTTCGCAAGAAGATGGAATCTTTTGACACGATCTACTTGCTGGAAGATTGCGTTAAAGACGAGCGATATTCGGAGAGCGATGGGAACTTTACCACGGGAATGAAAAATCTTCTGTATCACTATATATATGTTCTTGTTTGTTATAGGTATATATATGTATGTACCTTTTGCGTCCCGACGCCCACGCCCGGCGTCCATTCACAAGACGAACCCTCTTATGCTCTGTGTGAACTGTACCACTCACATCCTTTGCATTGGTTTTAATTATAATCATTCACTTTATTTACAAAATTGCGAAATTATTTCTGGCTGAAAGAAAAAAATTCAGGAAATTAATGCCTGGTTGCGTATCGTGAGACGGCTGAATTATTGAACTCAAAGTTCTTAATGAATTTGTCAGACTAATTATAAACAGTGATTGATTGATCGAGCCGCATCAAGAAAATCCGTGTAATCACGGTTAAATCGTTTAAGGCCGGTTGTTCCTGGTACGATTATTTGAAAAAATTTTCTTATTTTCAGTCGGGTAATTAAAAATATTTTCAATTTCCATCGAAGAATTTGAAACGTCAAATTTTCCCTAAAGTATTAACGGGTTCTCGCGAAAGCACATAGCTCAGTGCACATGTCACTGATACCAAAAATAAAATTCTCATATTGAAAATTTCCAAAATTCCGTTATAACGGACAAGCATCGAATTGCCCAAGTAATCTAAATATACATTCCACTCCCTAAAACCAAGCCCTCGGAGAAATAAAAAATAAATGAAACGTCCAGCAAATCTAAATTTCAAAATAGTCGTTTCTCTATATAATTTTGTTCCACACTTGAAAAATTCCACAAATCAATAATAAAATATATTATTCTTTCCAGTAAACGAATCTGACGAATAAGGCCCAAAGCAGAGTGCGGGCAACTCAAAAGTATGTCAGAAATTTCAAGCTGGCCTGGTTCCTGCATAATCTTTGACAAGACAACCAGAAGCCCCGACCAGTCCATGTGTGTACCAGCAGGTAGAGACGTCCAAGTATACCAACTATACCGTGCTCCATGTCGACGACGTCGACGTAGACCTGGCCAGGAGTCTCGTATAAACGGCAAGCAGCACTAACAGTAAGCAGGCGTAGGATAGACCCACTCTTGCAGGATCCTGAAGCGAAGCGGTTGCTAAGTGTGCCGTTGTAAGTGGAACATCGCTGCCTGGTACCAACGAAGTATACCAACTTCCTCCATTGCTTCTCTTTACTCTCCTAACCATCTCTCTCTCTCACTCAGTCACTCTTTTACTCTCCGCTACGGCACTGGCCTACACGGTGAAAGACTTTCTTTAAGAAGCTACAGTGTGAACGCTGCTAGTCGCTGCGGCTGTGAGCTTCCTTAATGGCGGCCTTTATTCACTCCATTTTGTATTATTACAGGCAGCCGTATTAACGCCGGCTGGATCCTTGGAAAGGATACGCGGATCTGGAACAAAAGTGCAAAGAGGAAGGATATCGATCCGTAAGGACGCTCGAAGAATTGATAAAACATATCTCAAAGCCTTCCCAATCGCACTTGCCGACGCTCCTGGAAATTTCATATATGAATTATGTACCAGAAAAATGAAGAATTTACTCAAGAGTCTTGGATAGCGTACGTTGCTTTTTCGTGACTTGTACTTTTATTGCTCGTTACGTAAGGATTTATAGATTCTAACGATATTCAACGTGTTGACTTCCAATCCACTGGGACCGACTGGCCCAAAGATTTAGGTCACCACGATGCTGTTGCTCCGACGCTCCTTTGGATCTCTAGTGTCTTGCCAACGCGAGATCATATACGTTTTAATACAGAGAAGAGTCTCGAGGATGTGGATTTTTTTTTCTTTTTTTGCATGCGTTATTCTCTTTTTGATAAACGTATCCCTTTCACTTACGGAATAAAGAAGCGGGGTTCGGGAAATGAGGAGAGAATGAAAATATAAGAATGACGTATTTATTGCATATCCTCGGCACAACGCAGGTTGGCAGGATTGTCGAGAGAGAAAAAGAAGAAAAAAAAAACTTAACAGGCATTACAAATAAAGTGATAGTACATTAGGTAAAACAGTGAAAAAAATATCAACAACAGGTCTAATATCCTTAAACGGCTAGGGTCCCTAGACATTACGATAGGTACGCTACGGTAATTATTATATAGGGTAGATACAGAATACTGCCAAAAGATTTAGTGTTTTTATTTTTTTAAATCTTTTTTAAGGGAAATCCTGGAAATAAGCATTATGGAGCTGGTTGCGTCGAGTGATTCATAACTGTATCATCAATATTATTGTTATTCATCGTTTCTCTTGGATCCTACACGCAACGCGCTTATTGGCGAATCGGATACGGAAATGGAAATCGAAGAGGAAGGAATGTTCGAATAATGAAGAAAATAAAGATCGCGAGGTGGTAGGGACTGGGTATTTCGTGAACTGGAGAATGTGGACGCGCATCGTTTACACCTTATCATAGGGATTCTCCTTATCAATTAAATATTAAATAATTGTCATTAACAAATCTATAAACAGTTTTTGCGTAGCCAGCTACGCTAGGTACCGAGTGACAGTCGCTATGCTGCGCTGAACGCAACAACTCCGTGGTTCATCGAAATCCCATTTTCATTATTTTTTCGTTTTTTTTTTTCAATATATATATAAATATATACATTCTGACAACCATAGAAATTTTTCCTTCGAAGCGACTTTAAACGCGTGGGATTTCAGGAATGTGGATTTAGTGGACGGACAAATGTAAAGGGTATAAGCAGAGTGGGAGTGGGAAGGGGATTTTTCAATTTTTTAAAATTATTTTCAAAATACTAAGAATAGGATATTGAAGAATTTTGGCTAAAACAGCCAATCTTCACAGCGACTCTCGCGAAAAATGCGGTTAATTTTGGAATTGAGATCTGCGGGTCGTCGTTTCCCGTGGAAACAACGCGATGCGAGGATTTTCACGAAAAATACTTATTTTCCAAATCATTTTTCTCACTCGTGTATCTTTTTCCTTCTTTTTGAAAATCCTACGAAGAACCGCCGGGCAATAGAAAATACTTTCTATCATCTCCATTATAACCTCTTCGTATAAGCGTTACGGAAAGGGGAGGAAGTGGATTCGAGATAAGAAAAATTCAGACAAAGTGATACAGTATCTACAGATCAAGAAAAGAAAAAAAAAATACCTAGACAGTACAGTGATTAAGGCTAGGGGGTGAAAATAAATAACTAGGACATACAGTAAGACAATAGACAGTGAGTAGCGGTAGTGAGAACAAAAGAGGTAGAGAAGTGTGAGTGAGTAAAGTGTAGAGATAAAATAAATATATTAAAATACAATAATAGAGATAAAAAATAATATCGGTGTCCTGTAGGGAAGGGATGGGTAAGAAAAAGGAAAAAAAAAACAAAATAAATCCGACGTTAAAAAGTAAAAGAAGAAAGGAAAGAGAGAAGGGGACGGGTATACGTATAAAAATTAAAATTTCTTTACAATAACAAATGTTTAATCGATCGTTAATTTATAAATATCCACAAAAAAGAGAAAAAAAGAGCTAGCTTTATACATAATCAGAAGACGCATCAATCACCGATCACGCGCACCATAGACGAAAGCGGAACTAGTATAGACACAAAAGAGCGAGTAGACTTTACAGAAAAAAATTTTCAAAAATATATATATATATTGACAGAAAAACAAGATCCATATGTCTTATTAAAAAACCCGTATGGTTGGTCCTATAGGATGACGACTTTTTTTTTTCATTTTCATTCTAAGCATAGATAACGTAATATCTATACTGCGAAGGAATGAAGATTCAGTGGGAGATTACAAAGGCTATTATACAATGAAATAGGAGGATAACAATAAGAATAATAATATTAATAATAATAAAAATTTACAGAAATAAATAAGGAGCATAGAGTAGAGAAAGAGAGAGAGAGAGAGAGAGAGAGAGAGAGGGGGGAAAGTGAAAAGAAAAAAAAAAGAAATAGTTAACTAAAGTGAAGGAATAAGGAATCAGGAGAACGAAAGGAAATCGAGACACTAGGCCATGTAAATTCCGAATATGGATACGTGGAAGAATATATAATATAAAAGCATTATAAATAAAACAGAACAACTGATAAGAACTTAACTTAAAGAATCGTAGGTACATCGTTCGATGCGCGACTTTAGTCCTAACCTATAAAGGCGCGCACTTCTAGTATACTCTCGTGTATCACCAATATATGCAGCATACGAAATTGGCCGACTTAAAGCAAAAGGTCGTACGCTCGTTGAAAATCCTATTTTTATACGTCCTTTTGCTTCGAGTTAGCCAAAATATCTTAAAACACTTTTATTGCGAATTATTTCTGTATCTCTAATCAATGCTTGATGTTTCTCGTTCGCTTTTGTACGCAGGCGAGTATATACATAAGAGATAGACAGAGACAGACAGATAGACAAACGTACACTGGTAGGTAGACGGGGGGCAGGATGGAAGAGAGAGGGTAATCGACAATCGCACGTTTTTCGCTTTCGACAAATTCCCGTGAGAATGAAAGAGAGAAATATATATGTATGCGTGTAAGAAATCAACAATCAAGACCCAGGACGAACGTCGTACGTTTCGTACCCGTTAACGAGGCTAAAAGTGACGTCATCGTCATCCGTATTATCGTCATATTCGTAATCGTCGTGCCCATCGGACGCGAGTGAACCAGGCTTCATGCCTAGACCCTCGTCAAGCAGTTAGAGTCAAGTAGTGTAAGAGCAGACCGTGGCGCGACGATCGGCCGAGGTTAAGTCCGATTGCGCATGCGCAGAAACTGCGTTTCCGGTACGAATCACAATCCGTCGTTATTTTGGTCTACTTTATACAGAAAGGACGCAATTAAAGAAAAACACCCTGGCGAATAATACTGTGGGCCCTCACGTGTCTGCGAGAGGGTTGGGGGGCGGGCGGGTAGGGCGCAGAGAGCCCGTGTCCTCTTTCTTCTTGTCGTCTTTCGTTTACTTAAATCCGTTTTTCCTTTTTCATTTTCCATTTAAGGGCCGTTCACCCGCCGCAACGACCTCTTCAATCCGGAAACCGTAACTACCGGTTAAAGACACTGTGACCGCTTCCGGTCTCCCATTTGAACACTCGTTAATCGCGACCAATTCTCTTGTGAATCTGTTGATGCTTAATGAGATGTGCCTTCTGCCGGAAGGCCTTGCCGCAGACTTCGCAGCGAAATGGCTTCTCGCCCGTGTGAGTCCTTAGATGCACCTTTATGTTACTCTTGTTGAGGAAGCCGCGATTGCAGATTCCGCACCTGTGAACGGGTTTCTCTTTGCCGCCAATCAGACTGGACTCCGTGCCGTATGGTAAGCCCGTCGTGGCGCCAGGACTCTTCTTCGAGGGATTCTGGGAACCTGGTGCGGGACGCGGCCGTTTTCTAGGATGAGAGGGCGCGGCGAACGAGGAATGGAGCATGTGATCCGGACTGCACGAGGTGGAGACTCTACCTGGAGGACTCACCGGTGGGTAAGGACTCGTCGAGGACGGCGTCTCGCCGCATGACGTATTTTGCATGGTGTTACCAGCCTGTAATCTGGCCTGGAGTAAAGGCGCGTATCCATGCGTCAATAAATTCTGGAGTGTGGATCCGTGCTGTTGTCCTCCGGGTCCCCCTGACTGATTCGTCGTGGCGTATATCTGGGAGTAGGGACTCGGCGACGTCGTCTCCTGGGTCTTCGGTGAGCATGCAGTGTCTATCCACTCTGCTATGTCTATCCAGTCTCGGGAGGCGTCAGGGTCGTTCTCAGATCCTGGACCGTTCCCACCACCAGGTACTGTAGTGTCTGCTATCGCTGACCCGATGATCTCGGCGATGTCCTCTATGTCGTACTCAACCTGCTGCGTCGACTGTGGTAATTGCTGTTGTTGTTGCTGTTGTTGCTGCTGCTGCTGCTGCTGCTGCTTCTGACTGCCCTGAGGACAGGGTGTACTCGAGGATACCACAGGAGGCTCGTAGTACTCTTGATTGGAGGACGGGGTGGGCGATGACGACTGCAAGGACGGTCTCTGGGCCGATGATGCTATCGTGTGGTAATGATGACCAGGTATACCGTTGATACTCAGGTGTCCAGTGTAATTGGTGAATGGAGGAAGTGGCTTCAACTCTGCCAACGACTGCGTGGATGCTACACCCACGCTAGATCCCAAGAGGATCGTGTCCCAGGCATCCTGGATACCAGCTGCCGTTTGCTTGACATCCGGTGGCTCCAAGAAGTCTGGTCCACTCGCGCCCCAGGGCGACAAGAGAAGACTGTCCACACCGACGACTTCCGCCGGGGAACCCCCTACCATCCCGCTACCTTGACTACTGTGAGGTGGCTCAACTCCTGATGAGCTCAGATGAGGTGGCGCAGTGGGTGGTCCTGATTGCGTCTCGTACTTCATGTCGATCGTGATGTCTGATCCTGGCGATACCACGTCACAGGAGTCCTTGGAGCGACAGCCTTGCTTGGACAAGTTCCTGGTGGTTCGTGAGGTCGATATAATGTCGTACGGAGACGTCGCGGCGAGGTCGTCCTCGGCTTCCAAAACGTCGCAGGGTGAATACTCGACCTTGATGTTGGTAACGGTATCACGTTCGTTCTGCCCAGTGAGGTTGGCAGGACTGCCAGAGGACTCGTCGTTGCGCGAGCCGGAGATCCGCGAGGTCGACAATAAGGAACTCAATAAGGAAGCGTTGAAGTTGCTGGATTCGTTTCTGTCCTCCGAGGTGTCTTCCGGTTTTATTCTGACGTTGAGCGACGAGAGAATACTGTTGAGCGAGTCAGCCGAGGTGGCAGCACCGCCGACCCGTGGATGATGAACCACCGAAGACACGGTGGACGAGGTCGAGGACGATGGTACGGAGGAGGAAAACGCTCCGGGTGAGTTCGACGTCGAGGCCAGCAACGACGACAGCACGTTGCTCTGTCCCGAGGACGGGACTCCCCGGGCGATCTGTACGTTCTCCGTCACTGTCGAGACGCTTCCCGACGTCGCCGTCGCGGTCGAGGCAGCAAGTAACGCCGACAGCACGTTCCCGGACGAACTCCCTGATATCGAGCCGTATCCAGAGGACGCTACGACATCGGCGCCCCGGGCGATCGAGTCCACGAGACCGAGGCTCGCCGATGTAGACGTCGAGGTAGCCGCGATTCCGTAAGGATTTCTCTGATGATGGCAGGACGGCGCCGACGACAGCCCGACGTACGTGGTAGGAGTCGGCGGCGTCGATGACGAGCTCGATCCTCGCCCGGGGCTGCAGTACTGAAGATTGTTAACCGGTGGCCCCTCTTCGGACCTCTGGGGACCAGGGACCGGGACCGTCGGGAATAGGGGACCAGGATTCCACCAGGGATCCACTCTACTGCCGGGGGTGCTGCAACCGCCAACGGCGCCGCGAGGACCTGGAACATCAGACAGGAAAATTCTTGCTACAGACGATACACGATCTCCTCGATATTCAATATTCAATTCATTCGACAATATTACCCCACCTTTCGATACACCCAAGATAACAATCATCTTGGTACCACCAACAACATTCGGCATTTTCAACACGTGCGTATACAGAACCCCCCGTTATCATGCCACCCCCGGAACATCTGGTATCATCGAAAATTCTACTAGGTAATCGCAGAGCGAAATAAAAGGACAAAGAAAAAGAAAATTTTTTAATTTCTAGAAATTCAAAGACTCAATCCAACCATGTCGAGTCCGTACCATGCCGTCGAGTACACCGTGTGGATGGCATACGGTAGGTAGGTAGGTAGGTTGGCAGACTGGTAGGTAAAGGTAGGTAGGTAGGTTGGTAGGTTGGTAGGTAGGTGGATACCACTTCTCTCTGCGGGAGAAGAAAGACTTGCTCCTGCTGCTAACTAGGTTAGTAGCACACTAGCCAGCTACGGCCGAGTACACTCGAGCGACCAAATTGCCTCTCTTAAAAATATATTTCGTGGTGTGAACATGGGTACAAGTGAAAAAAGACAATGTAAAAAAAAAAAATCATCACACAAAATGACAATATCTCTGAAAAAGTCCCACTTCACTTCGACTTGAAACACCCTATGGCGCCATATTCTTCCCCGATACGTATTTCCGTATCCCTCGACCGGTACCAATTGGACAACAAATAAGTCCCAAATCATATTTCACAAAACTCCGCAGTCCCGTTAATCATGTACCAAATCGCAAAATTGGGTCCTCGTGACCAGCTGCAGGCCTGCATACATCCGCTTGTCACGTCACGACCAAGATCATGCAAATCAGCAGCATCATCTCTCGCGGATCCATTCTGAAGATCCGTGAAGGATTCGGGTGGGATATCGGCAGCTTGTCGGAAGGAAGGATGGACCAGAGATATTAAGAGGGAAAGAGAAAGAGGGAGAAAAGAGGAGAAAAAAAAGAATAAAGAGAACCCAAGACAAATAGTGGGGAACTCGCGTAGTCTTGGTGGGGTAGGGGCTAAAGGGGGGAGAGGGGGGAGTTGAGGGGGGGAGGGGGAGAGGGAGTCGCGGCATGACGCGTCGCTTGGTACCGTTATCCAATGGCGTAGAGGTTGGGGCCTTACGCTAAGTAAAACGTGTAGGGTTATCACACGACTGGGCCCCACTTTTGGGTCCTACGACAATGGTGAGCTACTTATCAATGAGATCACTGGGTAGATCCACAAGGCGAATTCGGCAATCTGACTGATTGATTTATTATCCGTTTAACCATAGAATACGATCGGGGCCCAATCTCGCTTAACGGGCCCCATACTGTTATCACTTTGCTTCAGTTCCCAGTGCCAAAAATTCATATTATCGAAATTACTCGAAAAATTAGAAACTCATGGCAATACGGACGATAACGTACCAACGATACCTCATTAGTTCTGTAATACCAACAAAAAGAAAATTAACCATAAGATAACGTTAAGTACTAGAATATCACTAGCAAACAAAATCCATAACCAATTAACGATACACTCTCCATCCGCATGTTAATTTACCCATGAGCGTTTACATAAAATTTTGGATATTAAAAAATTCTTCAAAAAATTAAACAAATTTTTCTTTTGTTAAAACTTATATTTTTCATTGTTTTTATGCCTAATCTTATTAACATGATACGGAATAGTACGAAGGCCCCTTTTAAACTGTCCAACCGCAATATCATCTCCAAGTGAATTTAACTCGTGCGGTTCCTGGACGGTACCCACGGCATATATATACATCTATATATAGATATACAGCACGTCTAACCATCTCCAGTTGGATTTGGATATATAAGCACGCACACGACTCGGACTCCGACTCCGTGTCTCCTAAGTAGGCCGTAGCACCGTTAACCCGCTGACAGAGAACCGAACCTATACACCAGATTTTGCTGCGCGCACGTAAGATAGCTTTCCTTTTCGTTGCGAAAAATGGCGCGTGCGAATCGTCTGATCCCACGCCGACCTACATATACATCATAGAGGATAGTACCAAACGCCAAAGCACAGTCATTATCATAGCCAAACATCCAGACAGTCATACCACTCCACGTGCTTCCGCGCGTTATTTGGAAATAAATTATTAAAATTATTTTTCCCTTAGTTTTCATCAAACTTTACAATTTTTATATTCGACTCCTTCTTCCTTTATTCCACCCCTCTGCCCGCGTTCACCCCCGGACCACCTTGTCACCGGCATAAAATTTTTAATTAAAAAAATAACTACCGGTAACCGTGTATCGTATTGATTAAAAATTGTATTTTTATTAAATTGTCAGCACTGTTTACCTTACACGACTTGGTTTTCACATCGATTCCATTTTGTACACGAATATGTCAAATGAGGGTCTTATCTCGTTCTATTATAGCGGTATTCAGGTTCAGTTATATTTAGCGGCTTCATTAGCCTCGCGATGCTAGCTACGTGTTTCTCGTTGTTATGTGGGTACCTTAGGATAGCTGCCAACTGTTCAAAGAAAAAAAAAAAATTGTTCCAAACGCGGGAAATTCAAAAGTCGTTTTTTTAATAAGATTAAACGATATCACGAAGATCGATGTAATTTCACGGTAAAGGATTAATTAATTATCTAATTAGTTTCATTTTACATGCATTTCCTACACTGCGTACATATCATCCATTACACGTTCCAGAGACTTTAATGCCGCTCAGCTATGGTCTGTTCGTGGTAACATCGATGCTTGGCTAAATACGATACCATTACAAAGTACGATCGATCGATCCTGACCGAAGATCTCTTGGTGAATCCTAACGGAATAACAATTAAGGGGGGCGGGAAGTGAGGTTAGGGGGCAAGTGGAGGTTGGTTTACCTAATTACTCTTTGGCGTAGAACCGAGTCGAACCGCATACCTGATCGGTTGAACGGAGTCAAAGAAGAAACCGAAGAGTATCTGGATTGAAATTACCCGAGGTTTCCGAAAGCTATAGAAAAATCAAATAATTTTTTTTCGAAAAAAAATTCAATTTTTTTTTTCTAAAATAATACCAACCCAATGAAAAACCGTAACGGTTAAACAGACCTTTAATATTCCGTTAATCGAATTCATTGAAAATCGCATGTGGGCGGATTGATGACCCCGTTTTCACATGGCGGACTGGTGTGTCGGGATTCGAACTCGGGATAAGAAAAAAAGCGAGAGAGAAATTCCTTCAAAAAAAAAAAAAATAGTAACCTCAGATACCAACTACACAAACAATTAGCAAAATCATCCTCGACTACATAGAAACTACAGGATCTCTCCAGTCCGACCAACCCCCCAAAAAAAAAGACAATTGAATTCAACTAGACACCCAATCCGCATGCCTTGCTGCACTTACTCCGTAAGCAAAGTCCTCCTAGGAAGTCTATACGACCGGGGAAAGTACGTCAAACCAGGAGGTAAAGGTTAACACAGTGGGAAGTCAATAACAAGGCAAAAGATTCCCCACAAATGCGTACCTGAATCGCGAATGCTGATCATTAAAAAAAAAAAAAATTTTTAACTTCAAACCGACTCGAAAAATGTATCTAACGTTAATTTACCCGTTAATCGTCTGCGATACAAAGAGTCTACCCAGGTACCAAAATGGCGTCCGAGGAACATCGAATTCCAAAGCCAATGTTATTTCAGCCCATATACCACTAACGTTCCTATGCACGGAACCCATACTTCGTAAATACCACACACATACGTGCACAAAGTATCAGGCTATCGAGCATAGCGGTAGCCTGTGTAAAAGCATTCGCAGAACATTCACCAGAGATACCAGGTTAGTGGCTGCGAGCAAGTATGGATGGTGTCTATAGGCACTTGCGGAACTGACGAGTCGGAAGCCTCCCCCTCCAGCCCACCCCGAAGCCGGCAGGTAATATGGTACACTGACCTACTCTCGAGCCACCACGGGCACCGGGGGCACCGGTTCCCCACCAGGTGACTTCTTCGGACCCCACTCAGCCACCCGTAGTTTCTTTCGTTTTCTCTCTCTCTCTCTCTCTCTCTCTCTCTCTCTCTCTCTCTCTCTCAATTCATCCGCCTATCCTACCGCCGTACACGCCTGACGCCCGCACTCGCTCTTTTTGCCTTCCGTCTCTCCGCTGCTTCACGGCCGAACACACCGCCATACGGAAACTACACGCTTTGCCCAAGACACTCGGATATGGTATACACACGTGTGCGTAAACGCACGTATGCGTTTTGAATACGGCCGGAACGCACGCGGAAAGAAAGGCACTGGGCTAGCAGGTTGATCGGGGACATTGAATAATTTTTTTATACGATCGATAATTGGTCGCAGAATAAATTGGGCCTTATTTTGGAAATACATGGTAAGGGGTATGTTGACAGTTCTTACGGAGGGTATTTATCGAATATTTTTGAGATTCGAGGAGGTTAGGAATTTTTGAAAAATTTTTATTATCAGGCCCTGAAAAACGGCCCTGACACTGACACTTGGGTCCGTTCGCCAATCGGAATGGAGAACCTCAGTGGCCAACCGCTGCAAGGAGTCTATAACCTTATGGTACCGCTCCCCCCCTGCCGCCCCCCTCCTTAATGCACCCCTACCTACTACCAGTCCCACTATAAAGGCAGTTACTACGCGCAAGGAGAAATTTCACCGCAAAGTCAGCAGCCTCTGTCAGTTCCCGAATACCTAATGGCTGTTTCGCTACTTAAATGTCAAAGAATCACGTAGTCCCGAGTAACCGGCAGAATTTCGAATCCCTACTCTATGGACATCCTCGGGACGTTTATGGGACGTGTAAGGGAGTAGCTCGTATATCGTCCTTGAAATTAAATGTAATACTGTCGTTGACAAGTAATGACAGTTCTGCTGCTACTTTTACTGTAGATATCAAAAAAATTTCACCGAACACTCTTAGAGCTTTCCCAGCATCCCACGTGTCTAAACTGACAGATTGACTTTACCAATGACACCCTTCCCCCATATTCTCGTATTCTTTGGTCAATAATGAAATTTCGAAAAATTGATACGAAAAATTATAAAAAAATCGTTGTCACGTTTATGGAAAAAAAAAATTTAACCCATATTGGTCACTGCCTGTGTACCATTTAACTTGAAGCTTCGCTTGAAAAGACTCAAAATCTATTGGACTTTTTATGATACGCTTTAAAAGTACACCCGTTACTGTTAGGTTTTAGTGCAAGGTACATACACATAGTTCCAAATATATTTAACAAAGGGCTTTTAATAAACAGTTTTCGATTTGACTGCTACGGTAAACAAATAAAACAGCGACTGATCGTTGCAGTCGTTTAACCTAAGAAACGAAAGTCTATTCCACGAAAATGTCCATGAGCCAATTAAAGTCCTGAGTTTATCAATAAAGAGAAAACGTATCGATAATAAGTGACAAGTCGTATAAGTTATTAAAAAAAGGATAAAAAATCATAAATATCATAATTATTTTATATATATGAATATAGACTTACATATGAGCAACGTGGTATCCAGAGTGGTATTGTTGTTGTCCGCGGGACCTTCTCGTATATATCTATCCACAACGGAACACTTGATCACCGTGTTGTTGTTTTTCTTCTCGAATGCACATACGAACTTGCACGAAGGTAACAATAAATAAAATCTGCACTATGGTCGAGTCCGTCTTGTCCACCAAATAAACAGTGTCCTTTTCTGTTGCGCAGTGTACTACGGGCTGTCGTTGATTCTCGTTCTTGTTGCTTGTCAATCGGTCTTGTCACAACCGACTGAACCAATTTGCACGGATACCAGAGAAACAGTGTTAATGAATTCTTTGACAGTGGATCTCTACAGTTTTTTTACTGTATGAATTTATTTATTTTTTTTACTGTCTCACGTTGTTCCTGCGTCTTCCCTTTGACTCTTGTGGTACTACGCGAAACGTCCCATGTACACTCGGGTAACCGTGTCGTAGATGATCCCGGTGCCGGGACGCGCTCCAATCATGAAATACGACTGCTGGATAAAGAATTCTTTCCTGAATACTTGGTGATAGTCCTCGCACAATTTCTCCAAGTTTTCATTTGCCGTCTGTCGATGGTCGTCATGGGTCAAAAATTCAATAGTTGTGTATGCAATTTTTTAATTACGTTCTTTTTCGAATTTTCTTCCGAATCAAAGCACTGGTCCTATACGTTGAACGTAATCCTGGAACTTTATAGATCTTCCTGATGTCTTGATTGTCACGCACTTCTCTCTCTCTCTCTCTCTCTCTCTATTTCTCTTGTGTACAAGAAGAGGAAAAGAGTATAGCAGAGGAAGAACAGGAAGCGCAGTGAAGAAAACTCAAACACGATTAACACGTTGTCAATTTATATGTATTTAAAAAAAGAATATTTTCTTTTACTTTAGCCCCAGACAAATTCAACCTATCCTCGCACGTGCGGCTTCCACAAAAAATACGAATATATTTAAAAGAAAAATATAACCAAAACGTATAACGTCGCTGTATCCTCGCGAACCCGGTTGCTGCGGCATGCCTCCTTTTTACCTCGTGATCGACGTGGAGCGCGTCTCGCCTACCGCCGGGGAAATGCGACTAATTTCTAAAAGTAGGCGAAGAAGCGAACTGGATGGCCTGTGGGCCCTTACTGTGAGGGGCCTTACCAGGTTCGAACGGGCAGGGGCCCCTACTCGGTGCCACGCTCTGTACGGACGGACAGACTGGCCCCCCTCCCCTCGACATTATCCCCCTTCTCCGCTTCGCCATCGCCACCTCCAGAGACCTTCACCACCTCCAGCAACCTCAGACCACCTCCAAACCCGTCACTGGTACCACCTCCACTGAAGCCACTTCTTCTTGGTCACCCTGGATCAGGGTGAAATCATCCCTTCCTGAGGTCCATCTAAATGCATTTAATACTGGATTTTATCAACTACCTCACGTCATTTTAGCTTAATTAATTTACATAGGTATAAACAGTAAAATTATTTATGAAAATTTATTTACCAAGCTGTATCACTGACCAATCGAATTCCGTTATCGTAGATCGATATCGAATGACCCTTTCGACGATTCGAGCGAATCGACACTTTCCACAAATTTCGTAATGTCTATGGACGGGCACACTTCGATTCCAAAGATTTGGTAGTTGCTACAGCAAGAGGGAATGTTGACTCGCATATCCGTTAAGCTATGACTGTTGGACATTACTTTTATCTCTGTTGGCTCCGTGACGTTTGGCCATCCACGTTTACACCAGACACTCCTATGGCTAACCATATTATACGCGCAGTCGCCATTGTCTATTGCCATCCTGTATTTATAACCGTTAAGGAATTTATTCTGCCGGTCTATAAGGCTTCGCTGTTGAGACTAATTACTTGAAAAATTTCGTAATTCGGTTATGTCTAACTTCACGGTTTATACTCTGACGTTCTATTGGGTTAATTCGATTTACTTACGTGTGTCTAGCGTGGATAGTTTATATACGGACGTGACTATAGACATTTATGTAGAATGCCGTTTATGGCGCCACCGTTCACTTACTTCGGATAGTCTCGATCCCTCGCATAGTCTTTGGTAAAGGGATGTTCATACGCTTTCAGCACATACCTCGTCATGCTCTTTTATCGCAGCTGTTCGACGTTCGTGCTGTGAGCATTGCAAATAACGAATGAATAAAGATGATGATGTATTCGCATTTTATTATTGTAGGATATCGTACTCGTGTGATTTTAAGTGCTACCAATTTTTTTTTGTACTTTTTTAAGGAAGTTTTAAGAATCGGAGAAATCTTAAGGATGATTCTAATCTTGGATTTAGGTTACTCGTTAAAATATTACCTAATGTTTTAGGGAAAAAAAAAACTTTTATTACGTCTATGACTAATTACGTGACGATTTAAACGGATTGTGGAAGATGCTGGGATGGTATGGAAAATTGGATTTTGAAAATTGACTATATCTGCTGGTTTGAAAATGAGGGTTAGGTTGGTTGTTTTTTTTGGAAAGATCAAAAAGTTAGGTATGCTTTTCGTTTATCCTGCTTTCCTGTGTTCCGTTAGTTTGGGAATGCGTGCCAGTCGGTTCGGTGTCAAAAAAAAAGGAAGAAAGGATGAAGCAAAGATGAAAAAAATAAAACGGTACAGAGAGCGAGATAGAAAAAAAGAATTCTGTCAGCTTGCAATGCACGACCAATGCCGTCAACTCCAAAGTATAGAGTCCTTGAAATTTTGGGATTTACGTAAACTTGCCTCTTGAAGAAAAAGGGTTAAAATTCAGGGTTAACGTTAAAAAAAAAGTGTAGGTACCGTTCTGAAGGCAGTGGGCCGATTGCGGCAATATTCGTTTGGAACTTTTTTTTCTGTACTAACCCAGGTAAACTAACTTTACCAAATAAATCCCTAGGGCCAATATTCGGTAAGAGAAAAGAAATTTAAAAAATAGCAGATTCATAAAAATTTCTATTTTCATGAATTATCATATCCATCCATTTTTGGTTTAATCCAACTTTCAATTAATCAAAAGTCATCATCGTTATAATTGTGGTTCGAGGAACAGCGCGTAAACTAAGAGGAATAAGGAGGGAAAAGGGGAGGGGCCGGGAAGAGGCCCCCCTTTTGGTCATCAACTCGGTTACACTTTCATTGTTGCGGCTGGTGGTACCACCTCATAATCATTAAGCCAGAGAGTTGGCGAACTGCTGGTAGCCAGAGATCGTGACAGTTAGAAATAATTTTATTATCAGGATATCCTTCGACTCCAGGACGTCGTGCAATTCCGCATGAGCGACGTCCGTCAGTTCGTATCAACTAGAATTTCAATATAGAAGGTTAATAGAAAATAGGGCCCATTTAATGCGGCCTGTTAAATTCACATAAGTCCTTTCAAGTATAGAAACCGACGAGGATCCTGGGACTTAAATATTTTGACACCAAGTTCTTGAAGGTGGGCCCGCGTCAAATTTATGAGCTCCTTTCTCAAGGCCCAATGGGGCCTTACCAGTGACCCTTGAATATCGACCGGACCCAAACTACAGCCGTACTTCGTCAGACCGTTAGGACAACGCGATTGCCTCTGCGCTTTTATTGCTGTCAATAAATGCTCGCTCACAATTTTTGACTTTATAAGCAATATTTACATCGTCCTTCTGCCCCGTTCACAGTCCTGGTTCTTCATCCTGGTACCCAGGACATTCAGGCCAAGCATCCTGCCACGGTAGCCTAGTGACGGTTAGCACAGTAAGTGCGGTCAGTCCGGAAGATCCTTGAAAGGTAACACAATATTTTTTTGATATTCTAGGTAAAAATATCTTTTTTAATATAATTACTATGTGTTCTCTCACCATATATATATTTTTTAATGAGGTAGATCCGGTTAGTCTGAATTTTCCCGTGTAGCGGTTGCCTTCTCCATAGTTAAAGAGTCACGAGTAAAAGGTACTGGTAGGTATAGGTACAGTGGTAGGTGTATAGATGAAGAAGTCAGTGAGGCCCCACTGGCCCATATCCTGGGCCCTCTTACGGCTCGAGTAAAGCGTGCCGAAAAACATGTGTGGCACAGGAGGTGACGTTGTGTAGATACAATCCGCTTAGAAATATATATCTATATGCACGGTGACCTAGAGAATTTTGGAAATTTATTACAAATCCACGTGTTTACTTCAATTTTGACGTAAGGACACGCTTTTACATTTTCTATAACAATGAGTCGTGTTTCACGACGTTTTCGACAAATATTTACCCATCGTCTTTGTTCACTCTCGTGACAAGAGAATCAGACTCGTGGCACGCAGATGCTTCTTCTTCCTCTTTTGCTTCCTTCCTGTTACGCATCCAGATGATATATTTTCTGGATTTTCTAAAAGGTTATAAACTGTGCGTGTGCTCATCGTAAATCACGTGCGGCCCATCGTGCGCCGATGCACCCATGCACGTTGTACGATAAATTGTAAATAAGTGTTCTTAAAAAATTAAAAGAAAAAAAAACAAAAAATGTGACGCAGAAAATCGCCATGGATTTTCCTGATGATCAATAAGCAGAAATCATAAGGAAACAATTAACGCCGACTGTATACATACCACAGGCAGGAAGTCAGAATTACAATTAATTTTGCTGCCATTTTCTCAAGGCGCAAACTATAAAATTTCTAGGTTAGACGACTTGGTCATCTATCCGTTTAAATTTTACAGAAGTACACGATGTCTGTATTCGTAAATCATCGTCGGATAACTGTCCCAAAAAAGTCTTTGTAAAGACATGAAAATTAAGGTTAGAATTTGAACGTGGTCGATAAGTCATCGATTCGATGCTCCGATCGGTAAAGGGTAATGTGCCTTAGAATTTTTGTAACTTTCTATACCTTGTGCAAGTGCGAGAGAGAGGGTCTTACGGGTAATTACGCGTGTAAGACAAAGACAGACTTATCGTTCGTCCGAATCGTCACTAAATTGGCCTCTGTCGAATTGGCTCTGCCGTTGCTATAACTTTGATCTACGAGATTCTCGACCACCCTGTTTACTATTTTCACAAAAGGGTATCTTTCTGAGAAAGAAACGGAGACTAAGTGCAACGAACCCTGTCGTGTTTTCCGTAGATTTTGAAAACTGGAATAAATCGAGCGAGACAGTTCCGCGTTCCAGAGGTAAAAATATTTGCCGTATAGAATTTTCACGGTCTCGTGTCCCGCCGCTTTCCGGGATAAATATTTGACCGTAGAATCTTTCACGCATGCGCAAGTACCGAGTGGACGGCCGCAGGAAAACAAGAAGCAAAGCAGAAAAGTAGGAAAGAAAGAAAGGGAGAACTTCCGCGTTAGAGATTGCCACACGATTTACGAATTTATTGGCGTGTCTAAAGGAACGGACCCACTTTCGAGGTCCTTTGTCGTCGCGCAACCCGACGACTCTCTGCCCTGAGACAGAATATTCTTCCTGGGTCTTCTGCGAAGCCTTCGAAAAATCTTCAGGTACCGAAGAATGAGAAAGAGAGAGAAAGAGAGAGAGTCAAGAAGCAATAGAGCAACAAGCAGGCGCTATTGCGATAGGTGTATTGCGCCGCAAAACCTGGTCGTAAATAAGTCAAATTCTCGCACTTGCTGATGGGACCCTTCGACACTGTCGATTCCTTCCCTTAAAATTGCGAGGGGCATCGCCATTGGCTGTTTATCCTTACAAGAATTTACGGTGGTCTCGTTTGAAAGCGAACCTGCGGGCATCGATGTGGCCACCGATGTAAAATCTCCATTGAAAAATCACTCGGCGTCCTGAGTCTAGCAGCTACCTTTTACGACGTTCCATTGCACTTTGCGAATTTCTTGCTGACCCCTGTGAATATTCGTAAAACTGCGCAACCATCGAGAAAAGGTAGCGATCCCGTCGTAAATTAGATAAAACGAAATACATATTTCAAGATTTCACGAGCCTCCATAACCTCAAATGTGACTTCTGTCAACATACGAGAACTGTAATGACAGTAAGACGCCGTTTGATTCTCCGATACGTTAACGGAATAAGAGGTAGCCAAGGAGCGATCTCGTGGCAATTGAAAAAGAAAACTAAAAAATGGTAGATGAATCGGTACGGTCTGGGATCGGCCTTGCAAGGCCTTTACTCAGCCGGCCATTCTCCACTGAGGAAACGTAACCGCACGCCGCCGACACACTCTTCGCGTACCGTGAGGACGCGCCTTCTCCTCGCGAAAAGACTCGGCCAATAGCGTCGCGTTCGCTGTGAGTGTGTCGCTCCGGCTCAGTGTGTTTTTTTTTAAAAAGACGTTCGTGGCTTCAGGGACGTGGAAGGAAGACAGGCTGAATACGGGAGCGTATCGGTGTGGCTGGCCTGTTGCGAAAAATCCACTCACGGTGCCGTTACACAGGCGAGCATATCGTCATTACATAAACGTAGCCGCTACTAATAATTGGCTTCTGTTTTGTAATTGTTATTAAGGCCATTAGCATATAACAGAAAAAATAGCTTGCTCCTCGATTCTTATAGCAAGGCATTGCCAATCAATTAGATTTTAATGTGAATGTCAATTTTATGTATCGTCGATAAAACTACCTGAGAAATTATTCTAATCTTATCAAATGCAATTCCCACGTAAATTAATTATAATGAAAAAAGAAAGTCATACGTAGCAATATACGCACTGTTTCCTTTATACCGTGGCTTTACAGTCTCGCCTACTGACGTTTTAAAGGTCCCTGGTTAATGCCCGGACATCAAAGACAGTTACTCGAGGCCCGTTCTTGCGCTACGTTGAGGAAGTCACGCGGTCCCTTCGCGGGGTCTGATCATGAATCGAGGACATGGCGTGAGATTATTTGTGAGTCTTTAAGAATGAGCCTTAATTACAGATTAGTAGATTTAGTTCCGTGCTACTATTGTACATTAAACCGTCTACATCTATTTTATCCAGACACTATCCAATCATGAAAAAACCAATCGTTTTGCACCAATTATCACAAAATCCAAAGTCTATCGTTAATGAAGCCGAATCTCATGGCGTTTACTCGGTTTCGGTTTCTGCTCGCAATTCCATAGCGATGATAATATAAAAGTCGAGCAGCAATCCTTGCGGCTGTTTTGTCCTGTTTACCAAGTGGGCCAATCGAGATGGAGAGTAAGCGTCTTAGCGTCTCGTAGAGAAGAAGAGAAGGAGGAGAAGGAGGACCAGTCGCTCATCCTGATCCAGTCGCGTGTTCCTCTAACTGCCCCAATGAATCCGTTACGATTCGTCTACGTGTAAATTCAAGATCCAAGAATCTTAACAGTTTCCTCCACTGCGAAATTGTCTTCCATGAATCATAGATCAGCCAAACGAATTTGCAAGAGGTTCCAGTCCCTACCATTAGACCCGATGACGATACCCACGTGTCTTTATACATCCTCTCTGAAACAGTACATCGTACCAAGTTCCAAATTGGCATTCCTGAAGCTAACCAATAACGTAATAGTTAAATACCGGATCAACTGGCATGGCATACCGTTATAATTCCCCGAAGGTAATTCCTTTGTAAATATATTTAGCTGCCGTATATCTTGCATATATCCTGCACAAGTACCTGGATAGGAATACAGAAATTTTTGTGAAATATATAATATTCATGCTTTAGATATATATAAATCAATAGGAAATGTCTAAAATCTTACTTTAGATGCATAAATAGCTATGCGTGATCATGTTACATTGACTGTCTTGTGTATCAGGCTTAAAGTACATATAAGACAGCGAATGGCCGTGTGCGAGCAATCGCGTAGTATAACATAGGTAAGTATGTTTTAAGGTCAGTAGCACAAGCCGCCACAATACACAGCGGCACTTGGCAAAATCGTACATTATAGATCGTGACGTTCATTGTTCCTTGAACTTGTACATATACGCAGATGAGTCTGTACGGGTAGATGGTACTGGTGAAGGAGTGCGTGCCGTATTACGGATGTACTTGGTTCTGGAGAGAGTCTTTTTTCCTCCTTGCCTTTGGGACATTCATTTCCGGTACTGAAAACAAAAAAAAAGTAGATGAGTCAAATTCGTTTATTCATTCAGACTGAATTCATTGATAATTCTTGAAGATGAAAAATAAAAAATATATATATGACAAGAGGACTTTGATCTTTCTTGAAATCAAATAGAAATTGTACGTAATGGTTCATGAGAATTAATCAAGTCTCTTAACCTTTGCCAGAATCATGACAGTTGGCTTTGTACAAGTTGCTGCAACAACTTAACTTAAATATATATATAATATATAAAGAGTACTATAAAAGTCACGAGTGACTTGATCTCAGGTCCATGACCAATAAACTTCCAGATACCTTAAAATAATATAAATATATATAAATTTTCCAAATTAAGTTTATCCCATGAGCAATGCTGCTGCCAATGTATCATTACAAGGCCTTTATAAATATAGTAGGTAACATTTTCCAAACAATGTTACCCTGAGTTCAATGGTAACAGCAGGTAGGATTGGTATACTGGAAGTTTACTGAGCGCAACTCGATCTCGACGTACTGTAAGAATAATCTGGTCAACTACCCAAGAAATGACGCGAGCCACTGACTTTTTGTCGGCAGTGTCGCGCGTAGTTTTGCGGCAATTTTACATAACTCCTAGTTGCCGGTCTCGGGGCCCATTTCGACATCCTGATTCGCTGCCGGAGCATAGCCGTGTCCTAGCTCCGAGTATATAGTAAACGTAAGAGAACCAGTGGCTAGATTCAATTCGTGCTGAAACACAACAATGATTTTTCGCCGATTGTATAACGCGTGGCCAGAGCGTTACTTATTCTCTTACTTGTTCAGCTAGCGACTAACCTCTATGGTACATACTGTGTATATATATAAGGAGCAAGCAAGATACCTACCTATATCTGGAGACCAGAAACATTGGAAACAGGCAAACACTACTGATACTTATGATACGTAAGCATAGGAGAGCCGCTGGCCCAAGTGTTGAGTTCGTTGCACCGTTGCAACATTAATTACGCGGCTACGTTCTGTAAGTCCCAAGCAAAAATGAGCAATAGGCTACATTCGACACACTGGTATAGCTGGGACATTCTTGCCTAATAATTCCACGGCCAATAACCGATATACACAATATTCGTTGACCACAATTTTTGTAGCGGCCATACTGGATTTTCGACCCTTGCTGCCACCTGGAACAAAATACGTTTAAATGACACTTTTCGTCCGAGTCGTAGAAGACTTGAAATACGTTTGAATGTATGGTTCACTGATATATAAATACGCAACACACGTTTTTCATCTCTAAACTTGATCTCTGTGGAAAACGTAGCCAATGGTAATTTACGAATTTATAATTTAACCTTAAATTGTGTATGTGTATCCAGACAGACATTAGTCTCCTTTGCGTGCCTTTCTTATCACTTGGCGTATCTCTCTGATTCTTATCGAGACTCGTTCCACTATGAGAAATTTCTTCGATCACTTACTACGTATTTGTACTGTTAACTCGAAGAGGTTAACGGTGTCTTGAAAATTTCGAGCATTTCCTTAAGGCTTGTATCGAACGAATCGTTAGCGCTCGTTACAGCGACTGTCGCTGAAGTTCTTTGAAATGCGAGCGGCGCGCGGGAAATTCGTGTCAAATGCTCGACTTTGACGCTTCTAACCTGAATTGTCGTCGTGTTCCTTACCAGTTTGTTCACTTGCACGCTGCTACGTTCTATATGTTCTCTCTCTCTCTCGTACTCCTTTGCTCGGTATGGCCCGGCTGAGAATAATTGACTTTTACCCAAAACCACTGGCCCACATTGTTTTGAGAATGGGCGCCAGAAATTAAACGTGCATGAGATTCACAAGAAACCAGTCGAATTTTCTCGGGAGATTTTTTAAGAAAGAAACAATAGAACGAATCTTTCTTTTTTCTTTTTTTTTTTAAGACTATTCTACCATTATTCGTGTAATATGTAACCATCCACTTTTTCTCTATTCTAACCTAATGTGACTATCTTATACGTGACAGTGCATTCGTATCGAAATATTAAGAGAATAAGAATATCTAAATATAAAGAAATACTCGGGCAGGGTATCGATAAAAGACCGGACTCCTTTTTTTTGTACAATTTCGAAAGTCGAATTGGCCCTGTCTCAACTTACAAATTTCTTATGGATCCATAGAGCGAGCTACCGGGTTCGCATTGCGTGACTCTTTTCAGTAGCACGACAGTCATGCTGCCTACCATAAATAAACGAAACAAAAGTACAATCTTATTGTTATTTTTTTTTGTCACAGAGTCAGTTAATAATTTCAATTATTTTTCGACTCATCCCGTTGTCTTTGGGATTATTTTAAGCACAGCTGCTACAGGACTCGTGGCACAGATCGGCAAGAGGATGAGTCGACGGATAACCGATTGTGAGAGAAAAGAGATGGAGGGGAAGAAGAAATGAGAGTGGGGAGGGTCTCCCGAAGCGAATCAATTGGCACGAATAAATTAGGATATTTACCGTTCTGTCCCTTATCTTGGCTACCGGGAACGATGTCACGATTTCGTACAATTTTTTTATTCCCATCGAATACCCTTCTCTCTCTTTGTTCCCCTCGCCACCGACACCCAAGCAAAGTCTTTGGCATCGCTAGGCAAGGAAAAAGAGTGCGCGGCCACTCGTGTGTGTCCAACCATAACTCACTGTAGCCACTGCATTGCCACTTCGTCACGCCCGTATTTTTACAAAAGCTGCTATCTTTGTCTCTTGGAGAACTACGAGAAGCCAAAATTTGCTCAACCGCTCGAGAGTCTTATCCAAAGTTTGTTGTATCCTAGAAACAATGTGGCGACGGCTGAGTGAGGTTGTGGGCTCGGCATTATGGCGAAGCTAAAATATATATAAATAAAATGTTAAAGAGAAAAATAGTCGCGCCGTACGAATCGAAGCGCAAAATGCTTTCTCCTTTTAATTCCGAGTTTTTGCCAGCGAAAAAAGAAACCCGACTATCCGGACGCGTAGACCACTTTATTTTAATATTCTACCTTAAGACTGGAACGTGAAGTTGTTACTGAAGATTCATGATGTAAAACTCAACCAAAAATCCAAATTCTTATTTCCTCAGGTAACCAGTAGCTTCGGAGACACGAACTGCGATTCTTCGTGGGAATAAGAGAAAAAGATTTACAAGAGCATACCGAATTGTCACAGGTATTTTTCACTCTGAAATATATTTTTGGGTCTTTTTCTCTTAAGGTTTTTCCAAAATTTTGACATATTGGCGACCTGCAATTCTCTTACCTTCTGTGTAAGATGTAAGGGTAGTCGCGCTTTTCACTTCCTCGTCCTATCCTTAACCGAATACCCCCTGGTGAGTTTTCACTGCGGCGACTTTATCCCTCTGGCCGCAAAATACGTAAGGCAGCTTCAGGTTAGCATTGTATTCCTCCAGGTAGGAAGCCACCCTGCGGTACACCTGAATTTCGCAACCGGATCTAATCCTCCAAGGAGTCAAGTAGTTCGCCATATTCCGTAAACCAAGATGGATACCTCGTAAAATCAAGAACCTGCACGACAAAGTCCCAACATAACCTATCTTGGTACATTATTCGGACAAAATTCTAGTCTAGAATAAAGTATAAAAATAACTCACGCCAAGATAATGCCGGCCGTTTGCCATCAAGTGGAACGCGCTGATTTAAAATGAAAGTGAACGATGAGCAAGCAAAATAATTTTATTGAGCCAAGTGAAATTCCTTGTGACGTGCACACCCAATTTTATGATATATTATCAATATATCCATCAATGTACTAATACAGTAAGATCTCACCTCATCGATTAATCCATTCCTCTATCAATGTTTATCGATTGAGAGCCAGTTCCGAAAATATTTGAGATCTTATAACCTATCTTTTAAACCGGCACAGACATTTCGTATAGACCCGGAAGGATTCGGGCCAGTGTGCCAGACGGTTCTCGGGGCAATTAAAGGAAAGAAAAAATGCGAGAGAGAAAAAGACACGAAGAAAAAGTAAAGAGGTTTAAAAGAAGAAGAAGAAGAGGAAGAAAAGGATCTTCGTGACAGGTATCCTTCCTCTTCTCTCTTTCTGGCTCCTTCACGCGTCACACTTCGAGGAATATCCTAACGGCGTCGGTGGCGTCCATGGTGACGCCGCGCGTCGTTCCTCCGAGCGTGCATCTTCACTTTTACCGTGAAATGTAGAAATGACCGGCTCGCCGATTTTCGCGTGCTTCCTAGCTTCGGAGCATCGTCGAAGCGGCGAGCCTTCGTGTTGTTTTGCTTTCTCTTTCGGGAGTGGCACGCTCTAGTTCACCCGCTCCGCGTACGAAGTTGCTCGAACGTCAATGTGTTCATCCATTGGACTATTAATTTTCAATTTTCTATACTTGCTTTGAGAGCGAGAGAGAGAGACTAATGATTATCGAGAAGTGTAAGAGAGAGAGAGAGAGAGAGAGAGAGAGAGACGAATGTCTCCTGCAAAATAAGCAGCTATACAACAGCAAGCCTTCTTGTGAATTTACCTACATTTTATGCACGAGTAAAATCTTTAATCAATTTTTAGCTACTGGATTTTCAAACTTTTTTTGTATTTTATCGATACTACGTCCATCTTTTTATCGATCTACGTAATGATACCGATTAGTGCTTTTTTGGTGGCCGGGGGCTTTAATGAGACCAATTTTTTTTTCGTACACTTTGAGATTGTATTTCCGGTTGCCTTTCCTCAGGCGTATTTTATTCAGTCGCTATAGGAATTCCACTTTTTGCATTCTGTGCGTCGCAATTTGCCTATCTGCAGGCGTTTCTTTTTTATGGTATCGATGCCAGTTGGCTTAGAAAAAAAAATTGAGTATTTGTAATCTTCGTTTGTTGTTCGTTATCTTGAAACGTTCGATGGATTTGTTGGCAGTAGAGAATGTTTACTGATAATTAAAATCGTTTGGTGGAGTTTTAGTTGCTTATTAAATTAGTGAAGTGGAGTGATAGCTGGAAGAATTCAAGAATGTGGATAATGATAATGAATGTATGTAGACGCATTAACCACATGAAAAATATAATTTATTTATACATATAATATTACATACGGAATTATAATCGTATGCCGCAGGCATTCTTTTTGATTTTATGATAGAATATTTTATTATTTTGGAATTCGCGCATGGGTCGCAATTTGATTGCATTGGAAGTGGATGAAAATAGTTTATATTACATAGATAAAAAAAGAACATACTTAGGTATAAATTGCCTCTGTGCAATTGAGGAAGCAGGTACATCGTGGAAATTGAAAAAATGAGATACTCGCAACGGTCCACATCGCTTTTTGTACAATGATTCATTTTTGTTTTTAAATTAGGAATATTTTTTGATTTCACGTTATATTTTTTTTTTTGATTACGAATAATATTTTTTGATCTCACGAAGCAGAGGTGTCTCCGTCAGTTCATTTATTTCTACGAATCTTTTATTTGCACGGCTAAAGTAATAAATGTCACCCGTGTAGATGTCGAACCAAAGAGCGTGAATGTGCAGATCGTGTCTTTCCAGCCTCCTCTTCAGGAAACCATAGGAAGCCACATTTTGAAGTTGTTGCAAAGTATTAATCTGATTAGGAAATAAGATTTGAAAATTATGCAAGGCACTTTTAGATAATTTTAATCGCTTATACTCACTTGAGATAACTTATCCTCTATGGCAAATTTATTTTCTGGATCTATGTATGCGACAAACTTGCGCATAGGCGTCTCTGCTTGAAATAGAATGGGTTCATGGAATCCAGTAATTTCTAATTGTTGAAATTTTGCCAAACTACTACTTGCATGTGCACACAGCCATGCACGTAATGGCGATATTCTTCTGTTAGCCTAAATTTTATAATGTCTATTAATACCACACAAATATTTGAATATCGTAATTTTCTTTTTACCTGCGAGGCAAACTCTTCATCCCTCAGAGCATACAGTAGATTCATAGCTTTGCAATCGCTGTGTCCACATACTATGATATGTCTTATGTCGTTTACAACACATCCCAGTTCTAAGGCAGCTGGTTCGCACATAGTGAGCTCATCGACAAAGTGTTGCGAATGAGGAACAATATTTCCTGCATTCCTCACTGAAATTATAAAACCATGGAAATACTTTTGAAAGGGTTTCTGACATTCAAACTGGCATTGGTAATGGTAGGGTCCTGCAGGAGTTCGAACCATGATGCAGTAAAATTAATCGATCCAGTTAAAACATTTTTGAGAGAATGTAATGCGCGGGTGATAGAGCCTGAGTGAAGTCTCATACCCACAAACATGTCCCCAACGTTTGTTTCCGTAAATCTAGTTGGGATCATCCGGGAGTCCATGCAGGTAAAGAACACTGCCTTCGGCTGTGATAAAAGGAACCATAGAATATTATTCCATAAAAAAAAAAGAATTTGAATGACATATAAAATCCAAAAAGTTTAATGTAATTATTACTCTTCGTTCCACATCCTCGATCAGAATATACTCGAGTAACATAAACAACACATTCTTCCAAAAAAAATGATTTATTCAAGACTAGACAGACTCTTATCGATACCAGGTCAAGGACATGACATTTGAAAAAGTAGTATTCCAAGAAACCTATTCCTGCTTGCAAATAATTATTTGTCACTTGCAAACTGGATCCCATTAAGTGGATTGAACATTCTCCATCAGCAAAGCAATAATCCATTTGAGTGGGGCATCGTTAAGGATGATCAGCTTTCTAACTTTAATATGTTTTAATATCAGCTTAGTCCAACAACACATGGCAGCTTCCATAAGAAAGGGAGAAATGCTAAACGGACCCATTGCCATTAACTTTTGACATTTTCTGGATCATCTTCCAATTTCATTACCTCCGGGTGGTCGCGAACTTGCTGAAACTGCTTGACCATTCCATCCCTATGGCACTTTCTGTACTTCATCACACCCTTTAATATTCTATCCATTTTTTCAAGCACAGTAACTCGACCTTTCACTGTTTCTGCTCCACTGACAAGATCATCAACTAGCTGCGTGTTGCGTCTACAGGAAACGATAGTAAAATACCCGTGGCATATACGAGTTGCTCAATGTTAAAGACCTATTTCTCAGTCGGTAAAACAAAACGGACATACACAGCTAATTGGATATCTGTAATTATTATATGTCATGTATCTTTAAAATTAATTGTATGGTTAAAAAATACATTTTATTTAGTTATACCACAGAATATTTCGCAGGGCGATATACAATAATCACGTAATAGAATCAGCTATGATACATATAATATTTATTGCGCTATTTGTTAACGATTAATTATATTATATACATATATAAACGTTATCATTATTCAATGTGATACGCTTGAGTCGTTTTCAGAAAATGAAAGGAAAAAAAAGGAAAACACGAATAGAAAACGCGATCCCACATTCACACGACTTAGTTATGTTTCCGGTGGTTCGCAAAAATTGTTAATATTTACGTATTACAAGCATATGGACAATGTACAGGAAAGTATATGTACACGTTTGGCCGAAACTCAAATTAATGTAGTTATAGATGCGCGTATAAATTCATAGTCGAGACAATTTCGTTCATATATTCGGGTCATTAGAAATTCTGATAGAAAATGCAGTTCTATCTCAATTTCTTATAAAATAGGTTAAATAGGTACATGAAAAAAGAGGTGCGAGGTGAAGAGTGCAAAAGTCGTAACGAAGGGATAAGTTGAATGATTGACTGCACGTCATTTTGTACGATTGGGGAGGATATTTTGTATTTTTTTTCTTCCACAAGAAAAATTCGTATGTGGATTTGTTCCCTTAGGAATTTCAAGGTTTGATGTCACGGATGCTCATATTTTACATCTACGTACTTGCATTCACTTATTGATGCTGCGTACGCACAGACAAAGATTCTGTATTGTTCTTTGTGTCTCTGCCATTCTATGCTTTTACTCTTGCACAGTTTAATTCAGCGCCACATTTAAGCATCATCCTTGGCACTCTATCATACATCGGACTCTTATTTTTAACAGTGGTGTACTGTTTGGACCCGGGTGACAACGCGCCTGGGTCGAGCCGACTTCTATCTGGTCAATGCTGAGCTCTCACTAGCACGTTCGAGCTTTTCAAAGTGTTTTCTAGCATTTCGAATGTTTATCAGGGTTGCGGCAGAAGCTGAAATCTCAAATTGATTAGATATCTCGCAGTGCGAAACATGTGTTAATTTTTATTTGGTAGAATAGAATACTTACGGATAGCTGGATCAGACATGATAACCATCACGTAAGTGTTCGATGTAAATATATCAATAAAAGCTGCAAAGTTTGTATTTCTGACTTCCATACTTTGAAATTGAGCAGCCAGTTTACTGCAGCTTAGTTTGAATTGTTTTATTATGTTGGAAACTTTTTCAAAGCGGTGGACATCTCTGTGATCTCTTCTTTGACAATGACTTATTACCAGGAATGTTGCACGCTCAAAGAGCAATACCTCATCGGCGTCTATGATATTGGCAAATAGATTTAAACTTTGTTCTAATTCCTTAACATTTGGGATCAGCATATACACGATCGAAGACCACGCTCTATATAAGGTCTCGTCCCATATACTAGTCCTGAAGCAAGTGCATTCTAATGGCAAACTTAGTCTCTTCAGGTCCTCCTCACGTTCTCTAAATATCAAATCTCTCTGATCCTCCTGTACTAAATCCATTTTGTGAATCAGACAAAATATCTTGGCATCTCGGCTATTCTGCAAAATTGCCTCCAAGCAGCTTTGGTAGTAATGCATATCTTTATCTAATTCCCTTGACTCAACATCAAATACATAGATAAGGACTTCAACATTTCTAAAAATGTTGTCACGCTGCGAGGCAAAGTAGTTTTCCATGAAAGCTTCTTGTCCACCACAGTCCCATAGGTTGAGCACCAGATTACCCAGAAATCGGACATGACTATGCTCCACGTCAACTATCGTGAAAGTAAAAATACATTAGCGATAAGCATTAATTGTGACAGCAATAAAAATCCTTACTTGTAGCGCCCAAACGACGAGTATCTCGAGCAATGTAATTAGCAAAAATGATGCTACGCATACTCGTCTTCCCTGAGCCACTTTTTCCCATAAGCAAAACCTGCAAAAATAAAAAAATGTTCATAAAAAATGACAAACAGTGGAGAAAGTGAAGGAGTAACTGTAACAGACAGCCACACAAAAGAATGGCTTTAAAGAGAGAGAGAGAAAACGACCTATAAAAACAAGAAGCCTAAAAAACTCATTAGTTCCATTCTTACCTTCTTCTTCATGATGAATAGATTGTTGCTCGTAGAAAAATCCGAAAGTAAAAGCTTAAATTGACAACCAGCAGTTAACCCTAGTCAGTCAGCTAAGCCTTGAGGTATACGTCAAGCGATAGCACCTCGAACTAAGAAAATACTTTAAGTACTACGAACACAATGAATTTTGGATTATTTCTCGTTGTTCTTGCATACAGCAAATGAAAGACTTTTTGATCAAGGTATCATCGAAAAAAATTGCATCGCCCACCACTACGTAAACTTCAATGCAATTTCACGTGTTCTCTCTATGTGCAAAGTACTTCGCCACCTCCAAGCAATCCAAAAACCAACTCACTAACTGGAAATGGACCAAAGTACTTTGACGTTATGAAAACTGAAAAATATGTCCTACTAAACTATTCCCTCTAATCTCTCCATAAATCCGAATAAATTTTACCAAATATATTTAGAAATTTGTACCCCTCATTCAAAGAAAAGTATCACAAGCTTTAATTGCTTCCTTAGTAGTTTAAAATTTGCATGGAAATCAGACTTAAGATACATCCGATTCAAGCTTTTGTTGAGAACTGTTTGATTTCTCGTATGAGTATCGTAATTTATCATTTCTCTGCATCATAGTGCACTTCCAGGGGAAACTGCTATGGAGGATAGGAAAGAATGCTAGCATACGTGGGTGTAAAGTGCATAAAAAGAGTTGCGGCTCGACGCACATAAAGATAAAAAAAAAGTGACAGCGACGACTAGCAGCCATGGCGAGCTTAACGAAGTGAGTAAAGGAAGTAAGAGGAGGGCGCAGCTGTAGAACCCGAGGACCGTGGCGACGGCGGTCGGTGAATCAGGCCCTTATCTGCCGCGAAATCACAGTGAAGAAATCGGCGAATTCTCATAATATAATGAAGTGTCGCTGATAGGGACACACCGGGTGCTCCGGCAGACTGCGTTCTCCAGGGCGTTGCGGTAATAGGCATCAAGCTGGAGCCAAGCATCGGGGAACGGTGTTTTTTTTGTGCGTGTACCGTGAATGCGGTGGGGTGTCTACTAGCCGTGTGTGAATCACGCTTCCGAAGCGCCCGGCTCTGCAGTTTAACGCTTTGCTCTTCAGCGTCCAGGACTCATTGACCCAACAGTTCGGTTGAGTGAATTTTAATTCGTCGGACTGGCTTCCAGGGCCTTTCTATTAAATGCTTGCTTCCTAGACCTGAATTCCTTAAGTGACACCCACGAGTCGGGCTGCTCCGTTTTGTTCTCTACTGTCAAGCGTCTCTTGTTATCGTCGGGTCTTCTGTCTACTTTGTTGGAGCGACAATCTAAAAACTGACAGGAATTTGTTGGACTGTCCGGCAACGAGAAAACCTGATCTGGTGAGATCGGTGTACTCCAAGATTGTTCGTCATCAGATAGATTGGATGGCTCGAGGAAGCACAACTCATACAAGAAGTAGACGGGTGGTTCCAGTGAGTTTGGAACTTATTGCTCTACAGAATCTTCTCTACTTGAGATAGCTGTTTTCAATTTATTTGAAAAGTAATCTGTACCCTAAATATTTGATCAATGGTTTTACGGTAGATAAAGTGAAGATAGATTAGGTGAGTGTGTAAGGAGCAGAGCATTTTGTTCTCTGGGTGGAATACGAGCTTCCTACAAGACTACAATATTTCTAATCAGCTAAGGATAGCGCCTTTGGTTTTGGATACTGCAGAAAACATCTAAACAAAAGAGTAATAACGCAGCGACGGAGGGCAGATCAGTATCAAAGGGACCGGAGAAGGAGTACAGTCATGTCGGACGAAGAGGACAAACCACCGGCACCACCAGTTCGCCTTACATCGAACAGGTTAGCATATAAAAATCATTAGTTTCTCCAAAACAGTACCAATGCCTTCTCAAAAAGTACAACTAAACTATTACATGGAAGGATAAACCAGATTCAATGCCGGCAGTAAGATATTGTAATTAGTTTGCATATATTTGCAATGTATTAACATTTCTTGTTTGCAAAAAATAACTATCCTTTTGACTCCCACACAGCACGCCCACTGCAACTCATGATTATCTTTCACGGCGTCTTACAACTATCTTAACGGGCGTCACATCCAACTACTGTAGAGGACAAAATTAAATCTCCTCTATAATAATTCTATTTTCGTCCTTCGCTTTTGGTCCAGGATAAAGGAAAACGAACAGTGCAGCATCCCTGGTTCATGAACATTTAGGTGCTAAATTGTTCATCTACCAAGAAGCAAATCGGATTAGACGTTCATAAAGCGACGTTCCGGGTAAAGAAGTCTCTTCCACCAGGAAGGATTCACATTAGTTTCTTTGCAATATACGTAGAGTGGTCTGAACGTCTCCCAAAAATAGAAGAGAACAGCCACTAATTTAGTGGCTGCTAAAAATAAAATCCCACAGTTCAGACACCATAATATTCCAGGACAGGGAGGAGACGCTACTTAAAAATATGTATATGCAAAACCCAACGTCGCGACGCGCCTCTACCTATCCATATACGATTGAACGAACTTCACATAACGTTTCATACCTATAGATAGGCAGGATGCATACCTGTGCCCTGATGCGGTGTCACGATATTACACTATCAGATTATATTCCACTCGACGCGAAATCCGATATATTTGCTTACACCGCAGATAGAAATTGCCAAGCGTTCAATAATAAAACTATTATATCTTATTCTTCGTCGATAACGATAAAATCTTTCATCTTAAATCTCGTAAAAAGCTACAATACCTACCTACCGTCAAACAAGCTATGCCAAAAGTAGTTTGGCGAGTTATAGACTGGAATAAAAATATCCTTGTATCCGGTCTGACTTAGTAATCAAAATTCCGAGCACGTGCGTTGCTTAGCGACACGGATAATCCTAATGATAAACTTATAAGAGACATATATTATAATAATTATTATTTTACAGAGGTGAATCCGCGCCCAACTTACCAGTGGACATGCGTCCCCTGCCAAAGGAGCCGGATTCGGATGAGCGCAAGAAGAAGACTCTTAAGGGGAAGATGAAGGTCAAGGAGAATAAGGATAAGCCTAACATCAGCTATCCGACGAATTTCGAGCACACGGTTCACGTCGGTTTCGACGCTGTCACTGGTGAATTCACGGTACGTCCATCGACTGAGCTGCTGATGTCTTTGAATATCGTTCAAAATGCACTCGCTTGCTGCTTTGCTCTTGCAACGCGATACGGAGGATCCAAAATGTTTTTGATAGTCATGAAAAGTCAATAGAAAAGCCAATAGAAAACATTAAGATAAGCACATGTATCGGTACCGTTATTGTTATCTCTTTTTACCGAAAATTCCAATAGCTATGTAAATTCAATAGTTAGGACGTACATGAAGATTTGACTGGATCCTTCGTGTCTTGTTGGAATAAATCAAAATCCAATGATACTTGTTCACATACGTTATGGACATTGTGGGACTGTAATTCGGTAATTGGTCTGACGCTTCTTATACCTATTATTTTTCTCACGTGAAAGACTAACTCGAACACGTATTTCTTTCAAGCTGCCACTAAAAGTAAGTAAACTCAGAAGTGACCACGGAGTTAGTTTGTCTCTGCATTTTGTATTTTATTATTATACCCACATCCCGTTTTAAAAATTCTGTTTCTGTTGCGGTCGACAGACGTCGAATTTGTTAACTTTCCGTTGAGAATTTAGAATTTGTCACCAAGGCCTTAGCTGCTTACGTAGATTACTTCACTGTTATTACTTTTTCTATAATATAAAAGCTTCAGTCAACGTTTGCTTACTTCATCGGGTTTCTGCGATTGTTATAATCCTTCGATTATTATTATAACACAAATAGAGTTTCAGCGCCAGTAAATTCGTCCTAGACACAGCCAATCCAGCCGTGCTTACCTAACTTAACAATACCGTGTCTCAATTAGTCATTAATCGAATGATACAGTAAAAAGAGATAGACTTGACATTTACATAAATTGGAAATCCAATAAGATCGCTTCTCCTTGAATATAATATAAATTAATGTATTTAGTCGGGATGAGAAAATAATAGAGCATCTTCTTAGATCAAAGTAGCACGTTGTCATCCCTGATTACGCTGTTTAATAGTACCTATTGATTTATTAATAAAAACATCGTATAAACCTTGTAGAGATTAATCGTAGAAGCACCCATTTAGATGATTTAGCTTAGCCCTAGCCAGCATCGCTGAGTCCTGTCACACCCGAATTTTTCTCTTTCTTCAATTAGACACCTCGTGTCGCTGTCAATGATTCTTCAACGTATTTTTAATCACAGGGTATGCCGGAAGCATGGGCAAGGCTCCTGATGTCGAGCAACATCAGCAAACAGGAGCAGAAGAAAAATCCACAGGCTGTACTAGATGTGCTCAATTGGTATGACAGTAGCAGCAAGGAGGCCAAAGGGTCGAAGTACATGACCACGACCAAGATGGTCGGGGCAGTAGGTGAGTGAGATAATTTTTGTTCTTTGTAAATATAAAGTATAATATTATTACCTAATTGATCTTTACAGCGCCTATAGAGAGAGCTAGCAGTCCTCGCAGCATGGGTATTGGAGTTGGTATAGGTATGGGTAATGTCCGTGGACAAGCAATGTCACAGGCATCCGGAAGTTCGCATTCCCAACATTCATTGAGCAGGTAAAGTTTATGGTCTTGTAACAAATGATTTTATTCAGATATCTAGAGTGCTAGATTGATTAGAACATTTTTTATCTATATCTTTACAGAGTCAGTAGCAGCAGTCCAAGTAGTACGCCGACGGATGCTTGCGCAACGAGTTCGGAACAAGAAGATGAACCACCACCGCCTATTTCCGCACGGCCTGAACGCACGAAATCCATCGTGAGTGTTTCAATTTTATGGTGGGAGGGATAGCGTGATTAGAATCTTAATTAGTTGGTGCTCGAGATGGTGGGGTGATAATAGTACTGTGTCACTGGCCTGCTCCAATGCTTTTTTTTATACGTGGTCTTTTATATTTATACAATGTAAACCTTGGATATGTTCTGTTCAGTACACCAAGCCTATTGAAGAAGAGCCACCACCGCCATTGCCAACCTCACTGGGTTCCCCTCAACGCAATGGCACACCCCAGCAGCAGCAGCAGCAGCAGCAACAGCAACAGCAACAATCTCAATTGGATAGGAATAAAAATCAGGCGATACCCACGTCCACCACCACGGATCAGTCTAGGCCCGCTCAAAGCGACAAGGCTAGGAAGAAGAAGATGTCCGACGACGAGATCCTGGAGAAACTCAGAACGATCGTAAGCGTCGGGGATCCGAATAGAAAGTACACAAAAATGGAGAAGATAGGACAAGGGTATAGATCTTTAATGAAGCTTTTCTAAAACAAATTCTAAAGGGTGATGTTACGTTAGTTTCTGCATTTTTCAGAGCTTCGGGAACCGTCTACACGGCGATAGAAACATCTACGGGAATGGAGGTTGCGATAAAGCAGATGAACCTCTCGCAGCAGCCTAAGAAAGAGCTCATCATAAACGAGATCTTGGTAATGCGGGAGAACAAGCATCCGAATGTCGTTAACTACCTGGACAGCTACCTCGTGGAGGAGGAATTGTGGGTGGTTATGGAGTACTTACCCGGAGGCAGTTTAACGGACGTCGTCACCGAGACTTGTATGGACGAGGGACAAATAGCCGCGGTTTGTCGGGAGGTTTTACAAGCCCTTGAGTTTCTACACTGTAACCAGGTCATACACAGGGACATCAAGTCGGACAACATCCTCCTGGGTTTGGACGGAGGTGTCAAGCTCACGGATTTTGGTTTCTGCGCTCAGATTTCACCCGAGCAGAGTAAACGAACGACTATGGTTGGTACGCCATATTGGATGGCACCGGAAGTCGTCACGCGGAAGCAGTACGGTCCTAAGGTAATTAAAAAAAAAAAAGATTCACCAGCGTAATGAATAAAATATTTTAGGCAAACAAAATCCCTTAAACTGAAAATAAATTTGATCTACCCACAGGTGGATATATGGTCCCTTGGTATAATGGCTATTGAGATGATCGAAGGTGAACCTCCATACTTGAATGAAAATCCCCTAAGAGCACTCTACCTGATCGCCACCAATGGAAAGCCGGAAATCAAGGAGAAGGAAAAGCTTTCCGGCATATTCCAGGACTTCCTGGATCAGTGCTTAGAAGTGGAAGTGGACAAGCGTTCAGCGGCTTCGGAGCTCTTAAAGGTTCATCATTTTTTTTAAAACATTTCTTGTAATTCATTTTCAACCAAACTATCCTCGTTATCAATATATAATCTGTCTATTCGATCATCATTACAGCATCCTTTCCTAAAACAATCTAAACCACTGGCATCCTTAACGCCCTTGATAATGGCGGCGAAGGAAGCTGCCAAGGGTCACTGAACGCGCAGAGTGCGAAGGTCGTTCGATGAAAAATGACGAGATCGCAAAAGGCGACGAAGAACAATTGGCCTCGGGCGTCGTGAGGTTATCATCAGACACAAGAAGGTTTAAAGAAAACCAGAAGAAGAAGAAGAAGAAAAAAAGAGAACACAGTGAAGCAAAAGTGAAATCACCCTCCCAAAACGGTAACGGCACAATAATTCAATAATATATAATGATTAATGAATAAATAACATATATATAATATAAATATATATATATAGACAATAGATAGGTAGAACTTAACCGATGCCAGGCGGGTATCGAGAAATCGATTAAAAGTTTTTAAAAAGCAAGAAGCAGGCGACCCAGGTACAATCGCCATGCTGATTGCCAAAATAGAAGGACACGTTCTATCCATAAAACGCCTAGCGAGCCCAAGGAGTCACAGAGAAAGCTCTTGTAGCCGGGGGCGCTTTTAGAGCTGGCTGTTGTCGAGGACTCTTGATGTGTGCGCGTCTGCAATTGACAGTCTGTGACAAGTCTGCCTCTTGTCTGTGTGTCAGTACATACGTGCCTGTATGGACCGTTGGAAAATATTCCTGAAGAATCCTCATCAGGCAGCGAGAGACGAAAAGATCGGAAGTGAAAGAAGAAGATGGAAAAGTGGTAATAAGGGACAGAACGAAGAAGAAGAGAAAAGGAAGAAACAAAAGAGTCCTTGCGCACGAATCGTAAAACGCCGCCGGGCAGCTGGAAGTGCGTGAGCGACTGTCGATTATTTTCTAAACGCAGCGCGCGGGGGCGGTGTATCAGATAAAGAAAAAAATTAAAAAAAATACCCAGAGTGTCACTGACCACGTGGATGTTGGTGGGATGCTGAGGTAGTTATATTACAACAAGAAACATGAAATAAATTACAAGAGATACACATTCACTTATAGCAGATACCCTTACTGGGGTGATTGTACCGTGAGCGAGCAGTGAGGGTTATTATTATTATACACAGCATACACAATATAGGAGGACACTTATTCTTATTGATAACTACCATCGTGTTTGATGAAGAAAAGTAGAGGAATGAGAAAAGAAGGAAAGACAAAAAAGAAGAAAAAATTTGTCTTTGCTGCGTCTGACTTATATTTTTCGAGCAAGATTACGTGCAGCTGGGGCGCGACTACGTTTGATCTTTTATCATTGGTACTTTTTTTTTAATCCATCTTTGTAGTTTTTCTTCGCCCTCTCAGCCTTGTTTCTCTTGCACAGCATCTTTTTCTTTTTTTTTCTGATTCATCAAAGTACGCATCTCCCGTTACACATTTGCGAATGGATACGTATACAATGAGAGAAGACATTTGAAAATTTTTTTCCTTCGAAGGAGTGAGAGATGCGAAGATAAAGAATGGAACTTATTAGTGGGTAGGGATCCGTAATTTTTTTAACAATGGACCGGTGGACTGGCATCCTGTTGCATTGACTTTATCGAATGATCTGTCAGCAGGAGTGTCTGTTCTATTTATTACAAAGATTAAAAGCTACTTAATTTTCGAGACAGTGCTCGTCGGCATGTACATAACAATGTGAAGAAAGATACAGGTGATCGAATGAATTTGACGTTTAGCCAATTAGGGTTAAATAAAAAAAAATATCATTAAATTTGCGATTGGCGAATTATTGTATAATTTAAAAGAAGAAATAAAGAAGAAGACGAACGAAGAAGATTGAACGAGAAAGAATGAGAAATGTTTTAAAAAATAAATGACCATTCGAATTGGGATATTACTTTTAATTTCGAATTGGTTGACTTCAGGACACGTTTTGAATTTTGAATTTCTCACGATTCGGAGAAGTGTTAGTCGTTAAGAACAACTTTTCTGTACGGACGAATTTTTCAGTCTGGTCTTTACTGTGTTCTCTCCAAATCGAAAATTCAAAGTTCAAAGTTCATCGCGTGGCCTTTGGCAATGGCGAACTCCTCGCACGCAGGCGAACGTAATCGATTAAGATTTATTAACGAGACGAGATTCAGACGTAGAAGCATTTTGTGACACTATAAAGTGCCTGTCATGTCATTTACTAGAGACACGTTGTAAAGTCGGCGCAAGATTTCACATGATCTTGAAAAACCACCGTGGGAAAACTATATAAGTTGAACAATTAATTTAGGACCATCGAAAGCGAACGTATAGACTTACGTTTCATTTAATCGTGTAGTTTCGCAAGGTTTCCAAAAAAAAGGGAAAAGAAATAAGAAAGAACAAAAATTGACGATTAAATTTCTTTTTCCACGATGATATATGTGGATAACTCTGTACAGGCTGTACCGCATCTACCGGATATCCTGTGAAGAGGGCTGAAGTAACTTCTTTTTTTTTCAATTCTTTTCTCTCAGGAATTATTCACGCTCTTGTATGTTATTTAAATGCTGTGGTACATCCTGTAATTATATATATATATATATATATATATATATATATATATATATATATATATTATTATAACTGCGTGAGGCGTCTTTTTCTAAATGTACTATATTTTGGAAATATCGTCAACGCGGGAAACCTTGGCGCTTAGTTCTTAGGGTCATTATAGATTTTTAGATTCGTGTCATTCATACTTTATTTTGACTCTATCGCATTAGGACTTTATCGTACGTAAATTTAACGTCAAAGAAAAATTGCAAGAGAAGAGGAAGAGGAAGTGAAAAAAGAAGAAATAATAAAACAGATGTGTACAACAGCTATCGAAGAAAGAAGACAAAAAGAAAGAATCAACGACAAACTTTCTTGTATCACATACGTGATGGGGTGACGCCAGGGTGGATAATTTTGAGCGTGAAATATAAAATTGGCAGACTAATAAGAGAGGAGGAATGAGAAGAAAGAAAAAAAAAAGCAAAACAGCCACATATATTATTTGATAAAGACAAATTCATATAACAAAAGATGTTGTATTTAATGAATTTATTCATAATTATAATTTTACTTTCTCCGGTTTCTATTATAGAATGAATTTATATACAAAGCCTGATTAGTTTCTTATGATTAACGATAAATATCGAATTATTATAATTAACGAACGAACGAACCAAGGGAATGGCTTATGTCGGTCCTGAGTTTTAGTTTAATTTCGAGACGAACGCTCAAAACTTTAATTCAAACTATATTAAATTTTTACACCCTTGTTACTGTATCTGTCTGCCTATTTCAATAATTAATTAATTAACCTGTCAAAAAATAACTTTGTGCATGTAACAGACATTTCAAATTTTTAATAATTTTTTATATCTGTCACACCAATGTCCTACATGACATTGCAATTCTTAAGTTTTCATTACTGGCGTTGCACTTTATTTTTTATCTTTATTCCTTAGCTCTGTTCTCAATAATTATTTTTTTCAATCAACTTCAGCGTACGCTCTCTTAATTGATCAAAAACTCCTCCGTGGGGCCTCAAGTCCCTTTACTGGGATAGGGAGAAAATAATAATGCACGTCTAGTATTAATAACGATATAATTACTGCAAGTGAAGGAACGATTGAGACGAAGAAGACAAAGAAGAGCAAACGATTGATGGGATTATGATAAGAATTATAAAGTTATGAAATTCTAACTCCAACAATTATATGGCGTCTGTATTTCTGTATTACTATGAGGATCCAATGCATTTTCACAAATATCTCATATAGAAAGCTTATTTATAATGGATAAAGTGCAGCTTGAGTCTTGCGATTTTAATTAGTAAAAAAAAGTATAAAGCCAATAGTAGCTGCGGCTATCCTTGTAGTGTTAATTTTATTTTAATTACAATGAGCGAAGTTGCGTCGATGCGATAACACTGAGATTATATGACCGTGGGCTTTTCTTTCTTTTTTTTTTTATGAAAATGACTGGAATCTTATTATACGCGGTGAACAAGTACAAATTTTTGTACCGTGGCATGCCTTAATGTAACTATATAGCCAAGAGACTTGCGATGTATTTCTTTTCTTTTTTTTTTTTTTCTGAGTCAACGCTACATTAGCTTTTTCCTATATCGACAAAACTTCGCTCATCCATCTTCACGTGCATTTAAGTAATCATACGTAAGAGAGGTATTGATAATACTAGTGGATTGTCCACTTATATTTGGTATCCATTTTTTTGTGCGAAATAGGTTCCTATTACAGTCTGTAGCAACGAATGTAAATATTGCGCACGTTTCATTCGTTGCTGTCACTTTTCTTTTTTTTTTAACGATGTTTTTGAAAATGCTACCAAAACATGCGGTCGCGGTAGGAAAGCAATGAGAGCAAGAGAGAAAAAGAAAGGAGAGTAAGAGCCAGGCCTATAGTGAGAAAGCAAAGCTATTGGCAGCCTTTAAAAAAAAAAAGAAACAAGATTCCTTGATAATTTCTGTCACGGAGAGACGGGGAATTCTTTGTAAATTTTCCTTTAATTATTCTCGCACAATTAAAAGCCTCCTCGACCAGTGACTCGTTGATGACGATGTCAGGATGAGAATAAGTATGTAACGACCTGATCTCTCAGGAAACGTATACGCCAAGATAATTCACCGATATGTGCGACTAATGGGAATTTCGCGAAGACAGAAAGAGAAACGTGGGAAGGGACAAATTAATGATGAATTATTGTAAATGATAATGCCTAGAGTTTTGCGCGTATATTATATTGTAACTCCTTTCAGTTTGTTTTGAAACGTTATAATATAAGGAAACATTTTATAACAAAGAATTGTGTCTGTGATTCATTGACCCTCTGCAATGGTACGCAACTCAGTTTTGTCCCAACCAAACTGCATGAACTTCCTTCGTAGCTTCTATCGAATGGTTATTTTACATTCTCTTTTATAAGGATAAGTAACTTGTCGAACACTGATGAAATTTCATTATCGCCCTTTATTGCTAATTAACATTTCTTTTTTGGTGCAACAGGTGGTATCGATTAATAATGACCATTAGAATTATTGATCGTTCCTCTCTCTCTATATATATAATATATATATATATGTATTAATAAGTTACAATTATTTACACATTATGGCGGCGTAAGTTAGTTGAAAAAATAATAAGACTCTTCCATTATTTATATAAATATTTTCATTTCTTTTCTCTTTGTGGTTTACCATTAATATCAATTCGCAATGCGCCTCTTGTAAAAAACGCTTTCAAAATATCGAGCTTTGAATTCTTAGTCTTAATCAATAAGTTCCTCGCAGTTCTGGCACGCGTGCCAAGTATCTTTTGTTCTTCTTTTTAAATACGGTATTCAAAGTGTCGCAAAAAGTTCAAAGCTGATGGCGCACATAATAGAAGTTATTCATACATTATTCACAGTCAGATTGGAGGAATCCAAAATGACGTAGACTAAACTAGAAAGACACATTGGATTCAAATAAATGCCCAACATAAATAACTGTGATTAGCATAAAAGTATGGCCACGTTCTTGTGTCAATGGGTTCGATTGTCAAAATCACAAACGTAAGTCTTTCCAAAGGAATTATTCAAAGTGACTCTTACAATAAGGTAAGTAATAAGTATATCTACGTGAACTCTTCACGTAACGCATATAAAGAAGTGTCTCGGCCTTATAAATAAAGAAAAAGAAGTCCCAGAAACTGGAAAAATCATAAAAATCGAGAAGCCACAGAGAAACAATATCGACTAAAATGTTATCGACTCAAAAATCCTCATACAACCACTACTAAAGATTCCTTTTTCAGAAGATTCAAGAGAGATGAGGAGAATAACAAGAAGCAAAAATGGACTCTGACAGTTTTCCTAGTTAGACCAGTTGGTAGGTATGATAACGTCCTTCCGGTATGTGTCGAGGTTCACCAGGGTGTTAACCTTTCTTCTGATCGCCAGCAGCGTAGAAATTAATGGAGGCCGAGTTGATGCAGAAACGCTTCCTCGTCGGCTTCGGTCCGTCGTTGAAGACATGGCCAAGATGGCTTCCACACTTGGAACAGGTCACCTCGGTCCGCACCATATCTGGGTTTGCGATCAGCAGTAGTAGATTGCCGCCAACTGTGCGTCGAGTATCCGACGCGGGTTTTTCATATTCGGTGGTGTGGTGATAGTTCAAGTGGTAGCGGAGAGCGATAGGGGATGAAAGGGAAAGACAGAACAATAGAGTGTGATTAAACGCAGACCGACACCTTTGCTACGAATTTGAAATGAGAGAAAATTTTGCAGGAGCCTCCAAAAGAAAAGTGCTACAACTTCTTGTAACCCCCTCGAAGAGGAGTTTCAACTAGATAAAGAGGAAGCCCCTGATACTTTAACAATAAAGACAGAGTCAAAGAAGCCAATTAGACTATTCAGAATACAATCTTTTTCCTGGCAGGAAATACAAAGTAAAAAATTTACAAAACGAAAAAATTATTTCACCGTAAAATAGCGAAATTAGACACTGAAGCAGAACGACTCGGCTTTTAATCAGGTCAACGATATATGTATATTTTTACATGATTATTATAGTATTGCTAATTGTTACCAATCACTTTGCTTTGCCAAGCGACAAGTTCATAATTTAGACGACAATGCAACAGCTGATTTATACTGTTAGCTTACTGTTTTGGCAAGATGGTAGTAAGTTTAGTATTTATAATGGTTATTACTGTTTTATAGAACCATCTTGATTGGATTAACTGCATTAATTTTTCGCTATTATGTACAGCGGATAATTTTAGTCTGATACTAATCAAGTGTAAGTCTATCACAATCACACTCTAAGCGTTGGCATGCAGGATTACTTGGATATGTATGGGAGATTTTTTAAAGAAATAATTGCTGCTTCTTGGTCACTGTTATCAACCCAGTCGAGACAAAAGAAAAATTGCTGTAGACGCATAACCGTATATCAAGTACAAGAAGTTTCGAATAACGATTACTTGGCGAAAATATAAGTCTGCAAAAAAACTTTCATTCTCATTGACACGAATATCGAATATGCATGCGTACGACATCCGTTAAATGTTGTACGCACTTGTTGCGAATTTTACAATAAATATTATCACAAGGCTAAAGAAGCAGCACAAGAGGAAATATCGGATGAGGATATCCGGTGGACGTTTAAAAGTTTTTCTTTCTCTTTACAGAGAAATATAAAAATTGTAATAAGCTGGCGAACGGGTAAAGACGTCTTGGTACATTGCATACTTTTATCCAGTAAGCTTTACCCACTTACCATTATTAACAAAATTACTCCACGATATAAAAGTACAAGTTAAAAAAATTAAAACCACCAATTTCTATAAATAGTATGATACCAGAGCATATTATAGATATATAGAATCAATTAAGAAGATTATCCGTTAATTAAAACTCAAGCCATCTTTATGCTCACCATTGGAGGTGTCTTTGGTCAGCTTGACACGACCTTGATCTAAAACTTCGTTGAACGCCGGCCAACCGCACCCACTGTCGTATTTCGTATCAGATGAAAATAATTCCTGGTCGCATACGATACATGTGTAAGTTCCCTTATCATAAAACTTGTTGTAGCATCCAGTAAATGGCCTAGAAACGAGTAAGAGAAATATTAGATAAGAAAGTCACTGACTTACAAAATCAAAGAGGAAGTAAACATCCATCCAAGAGCCCTTGTCACTATATTTCTATTTTATTTTTGAACGACTTGGCTATGATTCACGGTTGAGCGGACGGATACACTTGAAAAAGTTATTTCCGTTCTACTGTCACCTAAAGTTAGATCCTTTTTTTTGTTCTTTTCTTTCGTAGAAACTCGCATACCAGAAGAGAATGTGCGCTTGTCAAAGAATACCGTAGAATTGTTACTGTACGTATACATATAGTATGCAAAGCTAACTCATCCTGGAATTCCATTCACGTTTTCTGCCATTCTTATCCCACGTATCTGCACCAGCATTCAAAATTCTGAACATAAATGGACACGAGGATCCGACTAATCGTATTCGTTCTGTTGAAGTTTGCGAAGAGAAATTCCAATGGTTAAAATAATATTCCAAACAATCTGCTCGTTCGATAGAAGGAAATAGCAGCTTTTTCAAATGCTTCACAAGTCTCCGTATCAGCCGGAATTGCTTACGTATTTCCTACAGGAAAATTTCACTGTATTATATTGTAACAAAAGCGCTGAGTGTATCGTGATTGTCGCAGCCATGAAGCAAACAGGAAAATAGCTCAAGGGCTTCCGAATTGAATGATCATCACAAGGTCAGACGGTTTGCGAAATTGCATTACTGATTGTTCGCTTACGTAGAAAGTTTCTAGATATTAGGATGACAATTGATATGCAATTTTTGTTTTCTTTCTTTGCTTCTCACCTCTCTGTACCCTTTTCCTGTGTGACATGCCACTGCAATGGTGTCAACCTCTTCCTTACTTCCTCCTTATCGATCTCGCTCGTCATCCTTCTTCTCCAGGAGTCTTCGTTGGAGGAAATAACCGAGAAAAATTACTCGTAAGCCTAGCGAGTGTCAGCGAAAAAATAACTACGAAGAATCCTCCTCCACTATTTCTTGCAGGCAACTGCAGAGACTACTGTCACCCCACTTCAACTACAGGCTGCTATCGGACTATCATAACCGACTTCTACTTCTACCAGACGGAGTGTTCCATTTTCTTGCCAGCGATATGTCCTTTTGATACTTCGAGTCTTAAGTCTGGTTTATGCTCAAGGCAGTCGAGCTACCATGACCAGTCTACGTTTAGATTCAATTCAAATTCTTTATTAATAATTTATACCGAGTGATTTTTATGTAATCTTAATATTAAAATACTTGCAGGATATTGTTAGTCGTTTTATTTTCATTATTTATTTATAGAGCTTCGTCTGTTCTGCGGAATTTTGGAACACTCGTGTCATTCATGGGATGTACAAAATGGCGAATCGGCGGGAATTACCATACACGAATTCTTTGGAGGATTCGGATGCCTCTCTTGTAAGTTTAAAATTCTCTTTGTCGGCGCCTATGGCTTCAGTTTTTTAAGTATGTTAGGTTGACGGGAGTGGGGGTATTTTATAAAGAGGGGGAAGCCTGAGAAGCTTTCCGATTGGTCAATGCAAAGGCATAGGCTCGCTGGGATCGGTAAGCGATTTAAGCGCCCCTCGGTTAAGTACATCGGAGTTTCCTAGCCTATTTTTTCTCGTTCCAATTATCAAATTGTTCATTCCAGGTACTTGAAAGGGTGAAAATTATGAGAGGATCTTAGGTATACACTAATTATTTTATATATTCTAATTGTTAAATAGGTTTATGAAGAAATAGAGCATTCACGACGCACCTATTTGAATCGAGGAACGCAGCGTCCCAGTTGATGCAACACGACGAGTTACCTGGAATTTCGATAGATTTCTGAAGATAACGTTCATTTTGAAAATTTGATCACGATCTTTTGTCTTGATGCGGACTGCTGGTTGTAACTACACTCGGAACTTTGCACTAGTACATCTGAAAAATCTACTAGGAACTTCAAGTACTCTTCGAAGTACTTTATTTCTTCTACGACCAACGAGGTGCATCGTATGTCTGTTGTCTTTTTCTCCTCTCTCGACGCGCCAAGTTGCGGCGTCTGACTTTAGTTTACGTGATATTTTATACGTATCATACAATAAGAATTATGTCGTGTTAGTCCCATGAAGGTCAGGAACGATGAGCTTCTCCAGCGATGAAGTGAACTTTTTGGTGTACAGATATCTCCAGGAATCCGGTAAAATTTAGAGCGTCTTATAACCTATTCTCAATTTTCTTTAAACCTTATTGGTTGATTCGCTTGATTTTTCATTTATCTTCAATTATCTAGTATTTGTAGTGATTTTATTAATGATTTTTAATAACATTTATAATTACAGTAGATGTGTATGAGGTTATATCTAAATTCATCGTAGAACCTGTATCGTCATATTCATTTATTTTTTTAGTATACATTTACAATTTGATGGGTATTATTTATCGTTTTGTATTTGAGACTAATTTAATAACTTTACAATATTTATTTACTTACAGGTTTTCAACATTCAGCCTATACATTTGGTATAGAGTCACATATATCACAGAGTAATATAAATGGTGCGTTAGTACCTCCTGCTGCACTTCTATCTATTCTTCAAAAGGGTCTTCAGTATACTGAAGCAGAAATTTCTATCGGGGAAGATGGCACTGAACAAAGAATGGTGGAATCCTTGTCTCTCATTGATGCAGTTATGCCAGATGTTGTCGCATCTCGGCAGAACCAGCAGAATCAACAGAAACAACAGGTGAAAACAGAAGTCCAGGACACAAATGGAGAAGAAGGTGATAAATTAACAATATTATTTAATCATAGCCTGGTACACCCTGGTTCATAAAATATTTAATTTTTCTGAACCTCCTCAATAACCCAGGTAGAACAACGGACCACCTGTGTAAATGAACATACTGTTATTCAGGACTTTCCACTATATGTTTATACAATACAAGCAAATATATTTTTTAATCTTATTAAAAAATATATTTTCTATTTTATAGTGAAGTAAAGTTCTGAAACTATCGGACAGAATGTTTATTAACTAGAGGCAAACAAATCCCATTGAAATATTCTTTTTTTTATATTCTCCATTAAGCTCATTTTATTTTATTATATTTATATTCTACACAGTCGTTACATCAAATGTGGGAGTGGGCGCAAATGAAAGGGGAGGAGATAGGTCAGAGATGGAAGTGGATGAGCAGCAACAAGGAACCGGAGCTGGTACCAATGCAAGTGCTGTTGAGATACCAGCAAGTAAAGCTACCGTTCTGAGGGGTCATGAGTCTGAAGTCTTCATTTGTGCCTGGAATCCAACCACCGACTTATTGGCCTCAGGTTCTGGTGACAGTACAGCTCGAATTTGGGATATGTCAGATAATTCCCAAGCACCAAATCAGCTCGTTCTACGCCATTGTATTCAAAAGGGTGGTACAGAAGTACCAAGTAACAAGGATGTCACTTCCCTGGATTGGAATGTACGTAAAATATTACATATTAAATATATCCAGGTATATACTTGGTAAGCTGATCTTCTCATAAAATTATCCTTACAGTGTGACGGAACTTTACTTGCAACTGGTAGTTACGATGGTTATGCGCGAATTTGGACGACTGACGGACGATTGGCGTCGACTCTGGGCCAGCACAAAGGACCCATTTTTGCGTTAAAGTGGAATAAACGTGGAAATTATATTCTTAGCGCCGGTGTTGACAAAACAACCATCATTTGGGATGCTGCAAGCGGACAATGTACTCAACAGTTCAGTTTCCACTGTGCTCCAGCTTTGGACGTCGATTGGCAAACGAACACATCTTTTGCCAGCTGTTCGACGGATCAGTGTATCCATGTTTGTAAATTGAACGTGGATAAACCAGTAAAGAGCTTCCAGGGACACACGGTACGCGAAGAACTGATAGCTACTATATAAGCCAATCAATTAAAAGCAGAAACTAACAAGAGTATTTTAAAAATTATCACAGAATGAGGTAAACGCAATCAAGTGGGATCCTCAGGGAAATTTATTAGCCAGCTGTTCCGACGATATGAGTCTAAAAATCTGGTCTATGAAACAAGACACGTGGGTCCACGATCTTCAGGCACACAGCAAGGAAATCTATACAATCAAGTGGTCTCCGACAGGACCAGGAACCCATAATCCTAATATGAATTTGACTTTGGCTAGTGCTTCCTTTGACTCCACTGTTAGGTTATGGGATGTTGAGAGAGGAGCCTGTATACATACACTGACCAAACACACTGAACCAGTCTACAGCGTAGCATTTAGCCCTGATGGGAAGTTCCTAGCCAGTGGAAGCTTCGACAAGTGTGTTCACATTTGGTCCACTCAGGTAGACTGCATTATTTTTTTCCAGTCATTATCAGTCTAACAATTTTTAAATACAATTTAACCTACACTGACTATTCTTACAGAGTGGACAGCTGGTGCATAGCTACAAGGGAACAGGCGGCATCTTCGAGGTCTGCTGGAACAGTCGTGGCGACAAGGTCGGCGCATCTGCGTCAGATGGCAGTGTCTTCGTATTGGATCTTCGTAAACTGTGATCGTCAACGGTTCACTAGAAGTTCTGTCTTTATATTTTTGTTCTTTCTTTCTTTTTTTTTTTCATCATGCATTCATCACAGTTTCTGAGTCCTATTCCCGACGTTCTCCATTCGTATGTTCTTCTGTTTCCTTCATTCCGTATCAATTCTTTATCTTACTAGTGGAGGGACTCGGTGTCACAGGAATCAGAGAACTTAAACAAAATATATGAAAGATGGCGGTCTTCCTTCCACAGCAATTACATAAATTCTTTCTCGCATATATAAATTCACTTTACAGCATTCTACTCGCTGGTTATGACTATCTATTTTCTCATTCTATTTCGCGGCATTTGTAAATCTTACGTAATATCAATCTTTCCAAGGACGACGAAAAACTTTGAGTAAAAGCACGTCGAAATACGTCGCGACGCCACGTGATTGCTGGGAAGGAGAGTCTCGTGTTCTATCCTCATTCGCGAGCGTGAATGACGTAGGTGTTAATTATAACTGTAATAATAATGATTAGTATTATATTATTATATATCGACTCTAAATGATAAATAAACTTTTTTAAATAATGATTCTAGACAAATAGCAGTGCAGGCGTCATTGGAACAATTAAGCCAGACATCAGATTATTTTTTCAAGCAATCAATTCTATGATAATATCATGAACTTGGTCCATAACACTAGAAATTTCCTCACTGTACCAGAACATATTCCAAAACCGCAAGTGGTTATTAACTATTTCTGAAATCTACTTGTAAACCACGAAACCCCTATACTGTGGTTTGTTTGAATTGGAATTTTCCCTTCAAACAGAATTTTGATCTCCATCCGTTCGATTACATTGAAAATTCATTCACGTTGAGAGAAGTTTCTGTCTTTTTCATTCTCTCTCCTTTCTCTCTCTTTATACATCCACCTACTCGATCCAAATATGAATTCAAATCCGAACATATCTCTGGAACTCCAATCCTTCAGAATCTGATTTCAAGGAATTTCCAGTGCAGGAGATATCTTTGAAATTCCTCAGAATCCTCATGCAATGTATAAGCAAATAACATAACAAAAATTTGACACATGACTTATTCCTCTTCTGATATTGGATTATTTACACTTTTATACTTCACATCAATTGGATTTATGTCACATTTGATTTGTAATAACGAATATTTTCATTACAATGTGATATCTCCCTACGTATGGTGTATTTGAAACATGATAAAGAAAGAGAGAGCTAAAAAATAATTATGTTATAATATTACTCGTTATTCTATATATTCACTTGTACTACGGATATGGATAAGTGGATATTTGATAAAAACATGTGTAATAATAGAACGGGAGCAAGGAAAGCGGCATAGAGCGGTGGTTTTATTTGAAACAAAATTTATTACAACTAATTCAGTCCTATCCGACGTGGCAATTGACCCATATGTGAGAGGAGCGCAACGAGCTAACGAAAGAGACATTAAAAAAATGAAAGTAATATATAACAGCGCATCGGGGTCTCAGGCAACCCTGTCAATAAATAAATAATCTGGAGTAATAAATAAATAAATAACTTAGATAGTAGAGCGGCATATAAATATAAAAATATCTCATAAACGAATCATTACAATTGCATTTGATAATAAACACTTAAGATAATAGAGCCGTCGATGTAGTATATATATATACACATATATATATATATTACATTGCCAGTAAATAAAACGCGAAACGCAATGATAAGGTCCATTCGTTACAGGCGTTTTCTTCGGTTTTTTTTTTCTTTTATGTCACCTATTATCTAACATCGATGTACGTACATTGTTTAAAGCATTAATTCACGTGTTTCGTCTATTTTTCTTGTATTATTGTTTCTGTGAACGTGTCAGTATTGTGCCTATGTTTAATGTACTTGTTTAATGTTATGTATACAATTATCTTTTCGTTAATTTAGTAATCGTCTGGAAATCGTTTTATTTTTACCTAATACAGTTAGTCGCTGGTGAAGGATTCAAAGGTGGAGTTACTAGGAGTCAATTGAGAAAAAATAATAGACTTCACGAGGGAGTCGCGTAGCTGGAAGGAAAGTAGATAGAAAAAAATACTCGAATACCTCCGTTGGAAGGAATTTTGGAAAATTACGTAAGATAAATTACTTAAGCCTTTTTACTTTGGTTTCCTTTACGTTGTTTAAAATCGTGCAAGTCCTGTTTCCATTTTTTTTTAGGGGCGGAAGGACATCCAGGAAGTATAAGGTGGAAGGAAAGTTGAAGTTAAAATTACAATTAATAATACTGCTTTGTTTTATCCGCCGGGACGTGAGAGCCGCAAGAGATATAATAAACGCAGCGAATAAGAATAATAATAAGTGAAGTGATTATCGAAACGGGCTAGGGAAGCAACCCGATCCGCGGTATTCCGCCATTACGACTCGATCTACCGTACAACACGAATCATTTAATACCTATTAATCGAGCGCAACGTGTATCGATATTGAATGAGAAATCATCGATGACGTCGTCGAAATTTAAGGGTCGTGAATCAGGAGGCGAAGCTGTTGTTTCTCGGCTCCCTGTTCGTCCCTTTGAAAGCTTCGACGGGTTACAAGAGGTGAAGTTCGTTAGCCATCTGTTGGAAAAACGCCAAACTAATTGCCAATAACTGTTACAGTAGTCTGATTCTTATATCGCGTGACTAAAGACAAAAGGGCGAAGGATTAAAGTCTTTTTGTACGTCCTTTTGATTTTAGTGACGGGATATGTCAGTTTATTGTTGTATTTTTTTTTCCAGGACTATCTTACCCTTCGTGTTTCATCATCCTGGCCATCTCTGAGGACAGGACTGTCGCCATTGTTGTACCAATCCTGTGTCCTCTCCGTGTTCCTCTCCACGTGCTGCTCGTCTTCCTGAGCAAATTTATCAGCCCTATAATCACGGTACGGATTGAAATCGTTTCTGCCCTTGGCTTCTGACACCTTCGTTACTTCTGGCTCGGGATCTGAACTCGAACGTTTTCCAATGGTCTGTAGGAAACGTCGGTTGGCATCTACCTGCCATTGATCCTGACGCATCTTCCTACGAGCTAATTCCAGGAGGTATCTCTCTCGAAGCACATCCAGAGGATTCACGATTGACAAGGAACCCAATCTCTTTGGACGCAGTAATGACGAATCGCGACCACTGTCCGAATCGAACGGCTCCATCTGCAATTGCAGGTTAAGAAGAGGCTTTTTAGTAGAGACAGTATACATTAATGCTAGAGAACAAAGGACATAAAAGAATTCAAAATGGCAGGACGATGACGCTTGTGCTGGATAAGATAATGTAGAGAATTAAAGGAAGTACTGGGAGTGACGATGAGGGAAATGCAACTGAAAGGTGGAACTTTACTCTTTTGTCTCAATAATAACGTCGTGACGTTTCTGTCGATTTTATCTTTCTCGCACTGAATTTCTTTCACTTAGCGTTCTTTTTTTTAAATAGATTTTCTATCCAAGCGGAAAGGAACTCAGGCTCAAACGTCATTTGAATTATTCCCTTTGCGTCAGGATGCTATCTTTTTCTCGTAGTCTTTACACGTACTTTCCTTATCTATGTTTCTTCTCTCTTTATTCTTATTGGGTTTTCGTTTTACTTTCCAGATCGAAATACGAACACGGTTCTCATATGGCAAAGGGACAAAGAGTGTCTTTATTACTTATTAACCTACACGGTGGATACTTTTTATTCAGAATCTCATTACACAAAGCACTTTCGATTGGGACTTTTATTTGAGACGAACCTAAGAATTTACTACGCATTAAGCGGCATTGGATTTGACCATAGGAAGCCGATGATTAAGCTCGCATAATAAATAATGTTAAGATTCTATCTGAGTATCATGATACATCCCAGAAGAAATGATTATATGTAATCATATAAAATGGTACATTATCATATTGAAAATTCGTCCATATCCGATCAAATCTAAAATTATCTGATTATATATAATAAATTTTTCCAGAAACTACATCAGAAGGTGCAACATCGAAGCGCACTTACATCTCAGATGCATACTGCATTTGTGGGAAAATTTTATATCCACTGTACAGCAAGAAGATGCTTTTAGCGTTTAGTACTTTTTTTTCTTGGCGTCATTCTATCTTTGTTGCTGAAGGAACAAAAATTATACGAGCCAGGGGCGCATATGTTTTACCAAAAGACAAAAGAAAAAAGAATGTTACAGTTTTAAAATAGGAAAATTAAAATTGCAGGTAGTTCGGTACGTACGAGGCATTGAAACTTTTATGAGAGAAAAATAAATTATTAAACTGCACCAAAATGCAATATTCGCTGAAATTTCAATATACGAATACAGACTCGTTCAACTGTTTTATTAAAGAAATCTTTCGGTTACCTAATGAATTCTTATGGGTTACCTGATATCCATCGTAATTTTCTCTTACTTTATCGAAACTTATTTTCTTCTTTCAGAATCCACTACGTTTACTACCGCGCTCAGTGTAATAAGACAGAATGATCTCGTTTATATACCTATCGCAGTGTATGTACACTACGCTATCGCAATGTTTCCTTCTACCATTTTCAATTGCGCCTCAAGGAGAAAATATGGTCAGGTTATATCAAGACCATAAGTATCCTTATACCGATCGGACTATCATACTTGGGGATAACGTGACTTTTTCCTTATATCCAGTGTAAGGGAGTAAACATTCCATACATAGAATACATACCGTAGAAGAGAAAGCTACGTCTATCCTCGCTCATCGCAATCTAATTATTTTCCAATAGTTTATTTTTCAGCCACACTTGGACTCTATGAATCAGTATTTTATTTTCAGATTTACCAATCATAGCAATCCTACATAAAATGAGAAAACGAACGTTGCGTTATAAATAATTGAGGATAAACGAAGCAAAAGGTTTATCGTTAATTTCTTTGGTAATTGCTTTCCATTTGGGAAAACGAGAGAAAGTGAAAATGGAGAAAAATGTTATAGTAGTAATTCAAATAAAGTACATATTGTCGGATTTAGTTATTGGAAATTTCACAAAGCCCAATGTCTGACTAGTTCGTGGAATTAAGTAAAGTAAACGTTTTATTTATCAATTCAATGTCTGAAGAAGGGTTATAGTTCATTATTATACATCTGTCAAGGATCATACTGCTATTCTCCAGTCGTACCTCCAATCCTGGGATTTGATTGAAGAGAAGCAGAAGCTCTGGACGATCCGCCATTTGAAGTTCCCGCCTACGATACGTCGGATAGGAAAGCGGCGTTGATTCTGCAAGACTGATTATGGCTGTTGTTGCCAAGACGCTAACGAGGATCATCCTTGCAAGTTGTTCAGTACTTGGGTGACTTTTTTTTCTGAAAAACAAAATGATTTACCAACGTTAACACAGAATCCAAGATTACTACGGTTTGATAAGGAGTTCAACTTGAATGAAATTCAGATTGAGGCTTGTTTGTTTTATGATAAAAAAGAGAAACGTCCCAAGGCTCCTTGTTATGCTTCTAGGATCTATCTAGAGTGATCTGTATTATTCCATTATGTAAAAAAAATGATTGATTCACTCACAATTCCTTCATAGTTGATCGACGATCCTAACCTCAAATGGATTTTTCTATTCAATCTAGAATACAATTACTTGTTTTTATACTTAGACAATTTTGTTTTCCATGCAGATTTTTATTATAAAAAAGACAAATAATCTCTTGTAATATACGTGGCAATACGTTATCAGGGATAACGTATATGCTTTGATCAGGTAATCACTCCTATATCTATTTCCTGGTTAGCGTTATTGTCAATAATCAACGCTCCAATATCAGAGGGGTTAATAAGTGATCTGGTATTGGATATGCAAACAACGCCGGTTTGGGTGATTGAAAATTTGCTAATCAAAAAATTAAAAACCAAGGTAAACAGAGTGCAATCGATTTACAAAAATTTATTGCAGATTCAGTGCTAGTTTCAAAATTAGTTTTCAGTAGCGTTAATGAATTGAAATTGACGGTAGATTATTAATTGTGCATTGATGTTTCAAAAATTGACCAGGTACTTCTGGCATTAATGCGTTAGCGGGGATAGAGCATAAAGGATTCTGAGATGGGTATGAGAATGGCGTTATTCAAATGGACCAGCTGGATTAGATTTTGAAGTTCTCAAGGTGCTCAAGAAATTTGATCCTAACAATAAGACGACTCCTCTTCATCCTTATCCTCGTCATCCAGTATTCTCAGTGATCAAGTTCACGTTCATTCGCATATATTTATAGATACGGCAAGATGCCATTACGTCATTCATCATATTCTGTAATTAATTTTATAAGGTATAGCTATGAACCATTCTTTGTTTGACTTATATTTTGGATTTTCTCTATGTCTGAAAACTTGATAGAACTTTGCCAAAAATTTTGATAGGACAAGCTTTCAAGATAAGTCTTGTCAATTGTCCTTCGTTCATACTAGGTTTGTTCTGTGGATAACCAAAAATATCTCTTCTAAATTTTCTAGGTCGGTTACGGAGATTTATTTTGCAAAAGTTATACCACATTTCAGACGGGAATATATTTGTGTGCAGGAATATATGGAAGGTGGTAGAAGGATTCGATGAAGAAGTGAAGTAATAATATAGGAAATAAAAAAATGTTCATTTCGAAACACATGAGCGACTGGCAACGTTGCGGAGGCCGTTAAGGATTACGACGGTTGTAAAAGTCAGTATCGGATAATGGGGAGCGTCGGTCCAAACAGATTTACGAAGAGTAAGCGGAATTCAACGAACAACCTAACGAAACCTGAAGCGTCGCGACGCCACGTATTACGACGTTACGATAATTCATTACTTTGATATCTGGTAGATTCGGCTGATCCGAGCCGAAATCAAAGAGCCAATTATCAAGTCAAGAGCCGAATCATAGTTTTGATCAATATTTAAAAAGGATATTTGAATTGATCAAAATTGATTATTTCGATGATTACAAATGAATGGTAAATCGTCCACGCGCATCTTGCGTTGCGCATTACGCGTTGAACCGCAAACCAGGTAGACGTAAAAACTTCAATTATTGCTTTAAAATTCATTAAGGTTGCTTTCTTGTATCACGATTATTTTACAGGCTTGAACTGCTGTTTCTGTTTTTCAATTAACAAGGCACACCTGCCAGTACGACGGGTTGTCATTCTGCGAGGGGTGATTATACTTTTTCACTCTTAAAAGCAATGCGCTCTCGACCTACACCCTCCAATCTACCAGGAGGAGGGGAGCCAATGTTGAATTAATTAATGGATAGCAGAAGGTGTGGGGTGTTATGGTGGAAAATTACATCTCTGATGGAACTTTCGTTCTTATCCAAGAAAAAAAATAAAGAAGGAAACTGTCAAAACGTTCTTAATTAGCGAAGAGAATACGTCTGTGCATGTCTCTTAAGTTGGACAAAGAAAATATCTTCAGGGGATTAATATAATAATATTCAAAGAAAATTATACTCTTGGTAATTACTCTGCTAAAGCTCTAAGAAAAAATTTTTTAAAAAGAAATTTTTTATATATCTGTAACGAGGAACATGACGATAACGTTCGATTTTTCTAATCATTACTCGGATCGATGGCTTATTTATTAAACAGAATTTTGCTTTATTACCGTTGCTTGATTAATGCTCGGCAACGGAAACGAATAGCGATGTGGCTATCGGGCAATATCGTATGCGATTATTTTTCACTCTGTGTACAAAATTAGAGTGGGTGGCTTGACAAGTGGCAATGGCGTCTGCTGATAAAGTAATTATTTCATAAACCAAGTTATAAATCAGACGGGCTTATATCTGCCGGTTATAACCCCAAATTTCGATGCTTGATGTATTGGCCTTTCATTCCATGAAAATATACAGATTGCCTATGAGCATATATATAGAAGATACATAAAAAGCATATAGGTCTAGAATTAAAAATAAAATCCATAAATGGTTTCACGGCTCTCAGAGTAAACTTAGCGAGTAATGTATTGCCTCCTTTTACTTTTATATTAATATTTGTTTCTTATATGTTACACAGGTATACACATTTACTCGTGATTACAAACCGAGACGGCTGTTTACTGGATTCCATTACGGCATGAATAAGTTCCAGAATACTGAAGCCTATAGAAATTGAATGCCTAACGAGTTGGTGTACTCGAAATGAATGTCTAACATTTAACCAGAAATTCTGGTTACCACAAACAAATGTGAAAACTTAATTAACTTATAATTATGCTACCCCGCAACAACCGCAAGACATCCATTGCAAGCAACAGGCGGTAAATTTCAAGTTTTTTAAAATTTCTTAAAAGCCACGTGTGTTTCATTGAAAGGGTAAAGACTCATGAAATTCTTGGCTAAAAATAGAAGCCTCCCTATCTACTAATTAACCACCAAGTACAATTACTGCTTTTGGAGAACCTCTACAAAAGGATATTTGGCAGCAAGATTGATCGTCTCTGGTTCAGCTGTTGAGGGAATGTTCATTCAAGCTTGAAGAGCACTGCCGGCGGCGGCCATTGTTTAGCATTGAAGTATCTTATAATAACGTTATCAGATTTATTAATCAAGTCATTAGTATTAAGATTCTTATATAATCGTATAAGAAAAGTTTCCGTGGAAGGATTTTTGTTAGACATTATTACCCTTAAGGGATAAGAAGGATTGGTTCGAGCTGCCTTTACATTAGCAAAAGACTCGTTTTCATCCTATAATATTTTTTTATAGCTATATTCTATATATAAATATACATATCTATAATTCATATCGAACTAGATTATAGAATAGTATTTATTAAGTCCACGTGCTATGTAAATTCAGTTTTCCCACGGATATAGTTAATAGAGTCTAGCTGGACACTCGAGGGTTTATTCGTGCGAAAACTCGTGTTCGACGTCCAAGTGCTATAGAAACTCAGCAGGTCGTATCCTCTGGTAAATACTCATAGACCAGGTTAATCTTATCACGTAGTGAACTTCTACCACTAAGCGTTAACGTCGTTCAAACTTTTCAAGCGTTCACGTTTAATTTCCGATAGCCATTGAAAATTGTTATTGACTGAATCCTCCAAAGCGACTAGAGGTTTGCGATTGACAATACAAATTTCTACATGAATTTCCTCAATTAAAACTAGACTCTGGTAGGAGAATGAGAATCTTCCTAAGTCCTATATATAATTATTTATCATAAATTATCCAAAGATAATTAAAGACTGTAGACGCTATATAAAACTTTCTTTATTCAAAGTATTTTTCGTCTTTTCTCTTTTCTCAATTCCGCTACAGAAAGTGCGTCGTTAGTAGAATTTCCATAAAATGTACTAAAGAATTCATTTCGATTATGCAAAGTTTTGGATATCATTTATACTGTATTTATATATACAGTAGAAATTATAATGCGTGAGAGCTCAGAAGTTTATATTTTGCTTAAGTCTTCAAAAACCGTGGATACCTTACAGGTGGATGGAATTACGCGAGAAGGAAAAAAAAGCTGAGGCTTAAAAAAAAGAAAGAAAAAATATTTGTTATCGTTTGTCCGTTATCTATTTCTATTTTTATCTGTTTTTTCATTTGTTCTTTTATTACGTTCTTCTACTATACGCTCTTCTTCTATTCTCTTATCTATATACAGGACTCTATTTGATATCTCTATGAGATGCGAATACTTCAACATTTGATTCGAAAGGACGTTCATCGGTACAAGCCAATGCACTTACTCGGTATTGATTGTATCGAGGTTCAATTTGCATTTGCAATTTCCCATGTTCCGTCGTGCGTAACGCAAAATTAAAAGATAGTACATTTCAGGATTCCCTTGTTCTTCCTATTCTATCATTGTCTGTACATGTTTATATACGTATTTTTGTTCGTTAATGAGTAAAAAATAATCGGCAGGCAATCAACCGTCACTGGCAGTACCAATTTTCATTTTAATTTCTCTCGATAAACAACGAGCAAAAGCAATTAATCGTAAATTCCTTTTGACATTTATTAGTATACAGACCTGTCACACCGAGACTTATTGAACATTTGGACAATTAAAAACCAAGAGAGATCAAAACAAAATTTTCCTGTATTACAATAAAAAGTTGCATGGCCGTGAAACAATAAAATTTGTAATCAAATCTGCCAAATTGATTCGGTTAATTTTCAGTGTGAACCACCCTTATTGATTCTTGCCGGGAATCTGGTTAAATACTTTTAGACGTTGGTATAATCCACTTCTTAGGGACTATAAGTCCTGGACAACATGGCTGAATATTTTAGAGTCTGAATACGTTGCTTTCAGCGGATGCGTTGATTGTGATTTGTACGATAGTTAATTAAGTTAGATGAAACTCGTGGATCGTTTGCTAGTTCTTTTGAGGTTAAGAGACAAAGACTTGCTACGTGGTAGAAGTTGATTGGTATGTACTACAATTAATTGAACTTTAAGGTTACGTGTATGCGAGAACCTTTTTTCCTTGATTCATACATTCCTTTTGTAACGTGTTATATTATTATATCTTTTATTTGCAGATATTATATTACACGTCAATCCACACTTGTCTTTTTAATTCGTCCACTTGAGTATAAAATTCCTAATGGAATTGTCTGATACCACTAATCAGTCAGGATTGGAAGAGAAAGGTTTTTAAAGAGAAAGAGAAAGGTTGGCTGCTATGTTTGCGTTTACTATGCTCATGATCGTTGATTTTATGCCCATAAGTTTACACGTAGAAATCAAGCTGAATCGCTTGTTCGTAACTTTGTCGCTTCTCTGAGGCGGTCAGAGCTGGTTGGATGGTAAAGGGAAATAAATAAGCAAAATAACAGTGAAATTAAGGAGAGTAAGTTGTAACAATAATTTTATTATTCCAAACGAATAAGTGCGCCGTGTTCGTGTTTCGTTTGATCTTACATTTACAAGGGCGTATTTCTTCACGTTTCATCTTTGTATATGTATTCATAAGTTATTATTTTGAATTATCATTTTCGCTAGAAATTTTACTTTCTGCTTGCTACTCTTTTTCAAATATATTATGACGTTTTTTCACGCGTAGGAAGGATTAACGATCGAGCGGAAATGTTTGAAAAAAAAGGAAACGGAAATCACCTAGTTACTTTTTAATGCAAGCAGGAATTAAATAGATGTGACATTCAAATATCAAAACCTGAAACAATCTGATGAAAAACTCAAGAGAACATTAAGCTTGTTTCCAGTGACAGCCAAACTGGCTACAGTAGTTCGTGAAGTTTCTTCAATTGATTTTGCAAAATTAAACTCTGATATTACTTCACTCCTTTATTCTACCTGTTATCAGTATCCAAGAATTTCACCTTTAAGGTTAGGGTTCATCCCGTCTTCAAATTTAGTGTTTCAGCTATGCGTTTATTCCGCGACGGTATCAACACACGTTATGCATTTTGAGTGGATGTCTTGGGTTGACTGCTTTAACCCTCCAACAGTCACGTGGGGGTTTAAACTACCCCAGATCACTGAATAATTTTTTTTTCAAAAATCCTATGACGTCACGGCCGGTCAGTTTCATTAAAAATATTAAATCCTTTTAAACTCTCTCTCTTTTTTTATTGCTTGATGTACCGTTCGGCCCAGAAAAAGAATTGCATGGTTATTCAAATATACGTTTCCACCCTTACGGTAATGGCGCTCTAGGGTGGGTCAGGGGTGCACTTGTTGAACCGTTGACTCACTCGTTAAATCCTTCGTAAAATCGGCCCGTTTGCTACCTAATGTCGTATATAGATATTTATAAGTTCTTCTTCGTGACAAACTACCCTTAACTAACCTATGAAAATCTCCTCCCCTATTGTACGATATAGGCTCGTGCACTCGTGTACCCATACAAGGTGGACGAAACTTTAGATTTAATTTTTGGGAAAATATTAACACTCATTCAGAATATACCTAGATGAAAATTAATCTAGTGAATAACTGTTTAACGACGAGATATTATCGTGTTAATACTTTTTTTTCTCCTATTTATTTACAGTCAATGATTTTCGTACAGGGGACAGTTACGTAAAATACAGTTAACTGCCACTGCCATTTTTTTGAAACGGGTTTTATGTAAAATTTAATAAAAAAATTCACGGATATGGTAAATCCGTTGGAATTTTTATCATATTGCTTTATTTAACTTTTAGTTAAAATAACGTTCTGTTACACGGTCGATACTTTTCGTATTTCATGAATCAACTAGCTTCTATGTTATATCATATAATTTTAACCTAGTTTCCGTTCTCGCTCCAGGTATCACTTTATTCGTACAGTTGTAGAGAATTTTGCGAATTTCAAAATCCTTTATTAATATTCAACAGTTTCAACAGTGGATTACGTAAATCTGATTCATATTATTGCACGTTGAAAAAATACAATTACACCAAATCCAAATCCGTAGATTTCCACTTATCAGACGCAACAGCATAGTTTGGTTTGAAGAAATGTACTTTTGGAAAGTCACAATTATTTTATGAACAAATTTCAATTAATCACATACCAAATTCAATTGTGCTGTGGGACAATTATATTTTGGAATGATAAGGGCTCGAGCGATTTACAACATTTTGGAAATCACGCTTCAGCTAAAATTTTATTTTGAAAACTACTGTAGTAATGATTTCTATATGTCACTATTCATTGTTCATAATAGCCGTTTAATGTTCTATTGTGAACGGAGCTTAAGCATTGTCTGCATAGCTGTACCGACGAAGTGGAGCACTCAGCATGGGAGAATGGAACTCGAATGCAATTCTCTATGGGATCAATGGGATCGGACTTCAGATTTGCACCACTATGCCGCTATTCAGAATAGTGTGAATTTCGATTAAATCGATGATAACTGAGTAGAAATCAATGAACCAGGTGAGATTAGTCACCTTCGAAGAGATAACAGTGACAATTAAGAAAAAGGTAAGAAATTTCGTTTTGTTATTCATTACCGAATTAAGAATTTTGGCACAGTCCCATTCTCGCGAATCTTCATTTTTTTCAAAAATTCATATTTGAAGAAATCAATTTTTTCATAGCTTCATTTTCCCAAAAACTCCTGCATTAGCAACTTTATGCGCCTGCGATAAGTCGTCGAACATTGAAAATATGAAATTTTGAGATAACGGGAATAAAATAATTTTAAAAAAATATGACCACCAAATTTTGGCTTTTGAGAACTGAACAAATTTAATTTCGTTTCACATATGGCCATTTTGAATTTCTTCATATACTTCACTGAAATTATTTGTAGCCCCTTTCAAAAGAAAAGTTTGCAATTTCCCATAGAAAATAACAGCCAATTTTATGTACATTTTTATTTCAGATTCTTCACGCTCGATTCTCATAATATTTCCTACGTCGAAATTTATTTCTTCTTAATCGACCAGCACCTGGAGGCTACTAATAGTTTCAAAAAATTATTTCAAGAGAAAATCTATCCACTGCATATACATGTAGGAGTTCGATTGTCATGAAGGAAGAGCTCGAGAGAAATAAGTTAATATCACAGAAAATACGACTACTGCATAAAGAATAAATAGTAAGAGGAAAGCGTATCTTATACAGACTCTTTCATTTTCTGACGTAATAAGTCAAAGAAGAATCCAAAGAAAGTTCGTCCTTTAAAAATGTCTCTTCCATTTCAAACGAAATGCTTGCGTAAGCTTACATATCAGTCACTATCGCCGCCCTTAGAAACGTTCAGAGTTACCAATGGCAAAATTTTAATAATTTTTAAAAATAGTTTCAAAAATTATTAATCATACTTTCGCTCTCTACGTATTAACTGCTATTAAAAAATATATGTCCAAGTCGCCATAGTTAATTCCCAATATGTCTACAAGCTACTTCAAAAGTACTTTTAATCGTTCTCAGTAATTTCATTCAATTTATTTTTACTCCTCGACATTTCCCTCAGATTTTTGCGCTACTCGCCTCCTTATACTTTCTCTTCCTTCGTGCTTTCTCAATTAACCTCAGGGAATTACCCATTTAATGAACTCCACCTCTCAGATGCTTCAGCAACCTCGCGAAACCTGCGCACCTTTTCCAACCCTCGCTTTCTACCCTTATCATTGTCGCTTTAATATTCAGCCGGCGATTTTACCAGCACGCAAACCAAACAGGTTATTAACGGATATTGCGAAAGGTATCAGAATCAAAATACCCTTTTCATTTTCTTTTTCTTTTTTATCTCATAGCTACGTAACCACAATGGCGTCATATAGTATTCCGTAGCTATAACCAGTTGGATTCGTGTAGGATTTTTGTTTATTACCAAAGTAATGACGATGTACAAGAATTTTTAGAGATTTCATATAAAATCTGCGACTATCTATAGTCTCCTCGCTATATTAAATTCTGCAATCCACGTGGGTGGCCCGTGTTTACAGATCTGTAATTATGTGTATCCTGGATTTACTATATTTAGCAATCTGACAAAGTCATATTGGCAAAACTAACTTTGGCACTCCTGATAGACAAGCTTGATATTGTTATTAAATTTTCAAAGAATACAATCGTGTATTTATCTTATCATAATAATTACTCTGTAGCAAAGTTTGGTATTGAGTCTAATAAGGCAGTTTCACTGTTTTTCATATTTAATTTTGTAACAATATATATGGATCTACATACTGAAAATTTTAAGATCTCTGGTTTTGCTTCTATGAAGACAGATCAAAATACCCAAATGACAGGATCAATCTCTTCCAATTTTCACCTATGCCAAGCATGGCCGTTTCTTTGAGATATAATAGAAAATTTGTAAAAGTTTTAATTTTTTCTACATTTGATATGTTTCCAGGTTACACAAACACCTTTACTTTACTCTATGTCGATCGTATCCCATGTCAAAGGGTATCGAGTTCTTGTTCAACCTCAAAAGAGAAAATTTAGCGGCAAAGACTTGAATTTCAGGTAGAAAATTGATGATTGAAAACACTCTAGAGCCTTCAAGCAAGATTACCCCTTCCCACTCCTCCAGCAATAATAATGGGGAGTCGATTTGAAAAATAATGGGAGGAGAAGAAAGAAACAGAAAATAAGTTAAAAAAGTTTTACGATGCGGGGAATCAAGATCGAGATATAATGAGGCTGCTTCTTTTTATCCCCATCAAGAAGAAGGTACGTTCTCATTTAATATGATAAAACCTGGCTGGTGATTTAATGTTGTATTTTGTGTTACAGGCTGCTGCAAAAAGCGCACCGTAATGGATAATAATTCTTCTTGTTCTTTCTCAAAATAATCATGACTATCCAGCGATTAGGATACATTGATAAGAAGATGATATAAACGGAATGACGACGTGAAAGTTGGATAAAAATCAAATCCCCTCGCAGTTTGCAATTCGTAATATCAGTTTGATATTTGCACAAGCGTGACTCATCACTGATCACTCATCATTCGCAAACTTCATCGTTATATAGGTATTGCAATTTCATTTTACTTACTCACAAAAGACGAGAGATCTTCCCTGGGACAAATTTTCTCCTGGAACGTCCCCGGACTTGCACAGGAAAGCAACGATAACAACCCTCTCTCTCTCTCCTCGGTAATCAAAACACTCCCGCTCCCTTATACCAACCGTTGTAAACGGATCTACAATAATTTTTCGCCTTTCCTTCCAACCCCAACTCAAATTTTGTAAAGTCCGCGAGGATCACCCTTAAAAAAAAATTGGCAAAACTTTTCCAGAACAGATATTGCCGATCACTGCTAAAGTAACAGACTTCTAAGTACTGTCACGAGTAAAGATTGTTTTTCGTTTTAGATTAAAAAAAAATTACTATTCAGCAGTTGTAATTCGCGAGACAAATCCCAGCTAGATGAATTTCACGTCTTGGTTGTTCCTTATGACTTTTTTATACTTTCTCTCAGCCTCTTTTTTTTTTACTTCCCTACCCACGATCTTTCCTACGTTGATCCTTTACACGCAAATTGGTGGATGCGTGTATCGAATAAATAACGAAGGGCTCCTCGCTCGCGGTTCTGTTCCAGAGAAATCTGGGGGTTCTTTACTGTTCAGTGTACTACCGGCGTATGACGTTCTCCCAGCGGTGCGAGAGAGCTTTTATAGCCGCCTGGTAACACTGGCTGCCTCACTATCCTCACAGCGACTCCTACCCTGCTGCCGAATCACCACGATAACCACCCTGGCACTGGGCACCCTTTAGGAGCACCCTCACGCTCCTACGCCAAGCACCTGTTAACCGGATGATAGCTCAAACAAAACGTTTCAACAAAATTATAAGGCTGGCACTAGTGCACTTGATAGCTTCATGCCTTCACGCCAACAATGGAATCTTATTAAGGGATAATGTGAATATTGTTCACATTTAATTATTCATCGAGACTCTTCAGTTTCAATATTCTTTAGAAATTCGCAAGCATCGTTTAACATTTTGCTTTTGCTTATTAATGTCAGTCTCTGATGATACTGAAGCTTTTTATCACAATAATATATCTAACTCACGTGTGAACTATGTGCAGGTCGTTTCATTAGAGTCAAAGTTCATTCATTACGTTAGAATTAGCTGTCGTACCATGACTGCCATATATATATTCATGTGTACATTACATATGTATAAGAAATTAACAAGGTTTTGTTACTCATAGCATACGTGAGTTATATGTATATGGATATACTAGATGTCTTATACTACCTTCTTAGTCTGTCCTGTTCTTAAGACTCAAAGGGACGTCGACCTAGTTTGAACCTTCTAGGTGACCGCAACTTAGTGGCCGAACGCAGGAGCTTTTGATTTAATGACTTCGGACCACTCAGAGATAGATGTATGCTCAGCCTCCATCTGTATCAATTTAGCGGATCCTGTCCTGGTGCATAGTTACCATTGGAGTAACTCACTGCCATATTTATTCTCCTCTAATTGTAATAATAGCTGGCAATAGAATTCCTATAAAATCCATTTATTAGGTATGCCTGTCAGCAGTGTGTTTTACGTATTTTATTATTTCCAGGATCGTTAAAGTTCCACAGGACTATATATACATTGAAGATATTTTTCTATGAGTAGAGTAGAGCTAGAGCAACGTTATAATTGCCATCCATTCGCACCGGTTCTAATCGATTAACTCAGTGGAGAGATTAGAAAGTTTCATCATAAAGAAATTCCTTCTTTTTCTTCCTCTAAGGAAAACCGAAAAAGGTTAAGTTTGATCTTTTACGATTCTTCCTCAGCATCCACCAAGTTCAGTCTTCTTTTATTCAGATAATAAATCTACTTGCATTAGATTTTATCTCTGTATTGGTTTTAACCCTTTTTTTTCTAACCTAAGTTCATATTCGATCACGACCAATTGTTAGCTTCGGGAATTCCGTGCTAAACTTTAGAATTTCTCGTTTGCTCAGTTCTCATCTCAGTAAAGAACTTCCAGTTTGATATCTTCCTACGTGCATATTGGCTGCTGCAAAAGAGATTGGTCTGGAAAATAAGCAAGAGAACAGAGACGTTAAACTTTAATGCAATGCTCACTCGACGCCGTTGGCTCCTCTTGCATTAGAAAAATCATAAAAGGTAATTACGTTATTAACTGACACTGCGTCTCTTAGCATCTGCACAGCTTCCATTAGTGTACGAGATACTATGCTTGGTCGAGATGATTGGCTTTTGAATTCATATATTTATATATAATATGCCAAGTGGCACGCGACAGCAGACCCGTATCTCGTACAGAAAATTCCTAACAATAAAATTACTAAATCAAATAGTCATGTGTGTAGCCGAGGATTCCACTACACATGTAGCTAAGATAGTCGCATATATGATAGTCACGTGTCAATATGCATACAATGATTATACAGAATCTGCTAGGAGGAAGTTTGCATCGTAAACGTAACATCGCGTTGGGCCAGTTAGGTTAGGTAAGGTTATCCAGACTGTAAAGCATTTATGGTTGTGAGAGAAGAATTCTAGAAGAAATTTTACATACGTAATTTTCCACTGGGACTTAAATTTTTTAAGTAAAATAAATGGCTGCAATTTTTCTTTGTTTCTGTCTAACATCGAGAAATAGCGATACTTCAGCTCACTTCTATTAGTAATGATAACGTGCATTTCTGCGACAATTACGATAGAGTGAAGTACGTAGCTCGGGTACCTGGCCGACTCAATGTTTTATGAAAATCAAATATGAAAACAATTAGGACTGTAATCGTCATTTCAAACAGTTAAACGCGGATGACTAATGGAGTCAAAGTAAGTTTCGAGAAACAAGAGCTCTAGGCAAAAAGTGTCGTGGCTCTTGGATAAAGTTGGATTAATAATATTTTCTTTTTTCGAAATCTATTTGCCAAACCTAACCTCACTGGTGATTGTGCTAAGACATCTCCTTAGCTTCGCGTCACGATTTTGAATCCGAATTGTAATTCGATTATTAATGTCACTGATTCCTTTTGAAATTTGAAGTTTTAAATTTTTTCAGCAATACAGTATTCAACCAGGTGGACGCGTGTATGGTGTCCTTGGGTTTTGTAGGATGTTTCGCACTGGTATTTATTTACATAAATACTTATACAGAGTTTTACGTAGAGAGTTGGTAATCTAGCATTTGCATAACACAGAAACGTACTGGCAGTGGGACAGCCATTTTTCTTGTAGCTAAGTGATGAAATAAGTTGGCACAACTTTTTCTTAGTGTTTTACATTTTGAGTGGGTGAGTCGTTATGCGTTCTATCTTCTGTTTTATTCCTTCTCATTGTTACAGCCTCCTTTTATTTCCTGTGAGACTATGCATCCGTTTCTTCAGTCTGTTCTTTATGCTGCGAATGTACATGATCCCTCTGTAACTTCCGGTATGAAAAATATTTTTTTCTAGGGTCAGATCGAACTATTTGAACCGAGGGTAACTCGTGACATGGTTCATTATTAATTTTCAAAAGCTCTTTCGAGCTTGAAATTGATGTTATAAAATTACTACGTGAAATTGGTCAGCTCCCAATGTGCACTCTCGTATGTCTATACGCAGATTAATTGGCATGGATAGCTGAGCGTTTTAATGAATTATCTTTTCATTTATTTATTTATATATGTATGCTAGATGCAATACGGTAATCAGATTGCAATAGACCCACGTGTCATTTTTACTATCGTTAAATTCTTTCTCTTTTGCTACGTTATATGAATCCTATGGTATGATAGTTGGTGAATGGAAAATCGCTGATTTAATCATTAGAATGACGTCGATTCGCACGTGCGTGTATGCTTTGTACATATAGAAACATTGAGTTTACGTAGTTTAGTAGATAACAGGTTTTACAGCTTTATCCAATGTGACTTTAAATTTTATTAATAGTATAATGGTTCGTCATTATAAATAGAAACTTGCGTATGAATTTGCCGTTGCAATTAATTATTATATAACGAATGATTCTTATTTTAGGTATAATAACATTATGGATACTCTTCAGAATTTTATGCAAGATTGTCAAAGTCACGTTTTCATTAAACAATGGATATTAATCACTGAAATCCATTGTTTGATAACGTGATACTTTTGGCGGTTTTTCTGGTGCCAATAAACACGTTTTCTTTGGCTCACACAATTTCCAGGACAATTCCAAGACTATTGCAATTGCAGTCAACAAAGTTGGTACCACTTCCTGGAGACATCGTGATCGGTGCTTCTATTGACAGAGCCTGGGGTGTCAAGTAAATTCTTCTCCTGGCAATCACTTAAGTGTGGAACTTGACAAATGACAAATAGCCATGAGAAGCCTGTACTGGATAAATTGCAAGAGGAATTAGTAAATTTTGAAAAATCTGTAGAATCTAACAACAGATACCAAAATCTGTATTGACAAAGATATTTTTATTGAATGCAAAAGATGCATTATGAATTTTTATTTTTATCTGATACATTATTCATTTAAATTATCATATTACCTTTTATCTTTTCAGGTACCTCCCAATTATGATCAGTCTCCTTTTAGAGGAAGTTTTTACTCTAGATGAAAGTTTGACCCTGTGTAACTGAACTGGACTTGTCATGATCAAGGTTCAGGTTTGTTTGTAGAACTACCCCTAGAATATAGGGTCCATATTGATTTCCAGTTGAGGAGAGAAAAGTATCCAGGGGTGAGTCTTACCAAAGTGAAGAAAGTATTCCTTTTCTTGATTTCCTCTCTCTCACTACTCTTGACTCTAGGTTTTTTGGATAATGTAGATAAAGCCAAAGATAGCCAAGAGTAGATAGCATTTGAAGAGAACACGAGTGCCAGGAAAACCAGTACTTTCTTTAATCTCATCATCTGGAAAAAGGGTCAGGGACTACAGATCGACTCAACAAGGTATCAATATAGAAACATATATTTTCCCTCACTTCAAATTCTCCAGATCCAATCTTCCCAATGCTTGACATTTTGATCCTGTATAAATTCAAAATTTACCACGTCAAAAAGCTCTTGAGCTCCTCATAATCGTAACTCTTCGCCCTAACCGCAAGGTTTGCTTGGGCTCGTACCCTTACACCGTGTAAACGTTGTACCAATTTCGGAGGTTGGAGAAAAAGGGCAATTGAGCGTTATAAAAAATTTTACTTTTAATAAATTCTACATTTTCACTGTTTAATTCCCAACGCTCAACGACTAATCCAATGCGAAAGTTATTATAAAATTTTATTTAAACAATCGCATCACCTTTATCGCATCCAATTGTCAAAGCTTTAATCTGTTTTAAACTGCATAAAGTTAATTCCCATTTTTTATGCGTAGCGAATATTTTTCATCCACAGGAATGGTGGATAGTCGTTTATATGGAAATATTCCTGGGATATAGAAGGCGTCTATGACACCATACGTGATGGAATTGACGTACGCACCTATCCATCCATACATGGGTTACCTAGAAACGTATTGCACCTAGATATTCAGATCAGTAAACGAGTCAACGACCATGATACATGAGCACTAAAGATATTTGTACATATAAATCATACATTTATAGAAAATGAGCCTTAAAAAATATTGTCATGAATCAATCAAGCATTATTTTGCTTTTCATCAACAGTATATATAAAAAAGTGTAATTTTTTTTCATTCAACTTTTTTTTTACAGATCCAATATGTCACTCAGGCTCAATAATAAAACTAGGTCGATCCTAGTAAAATTTCATTAAATCAATCAGAAATTCAAACTCGTCCCTAACTCAGTTGCCATTGATGAAATTTTCATGCTGTCCTATACCTTCGGTTCTGCAAAGGGTAATGCATCTCTTTTGTATATTAAAGTATATTATATGGTTCTATTAGTGTTCTAGTATCAGGACTGGATAAGCTCCGTGTCCAATAGAAGCTTACAGAGATATTTGTATACCTATGCTACCGTTAATGGCAGGACTTAGATTAGTAACGAGCGTGTTTCCCGGTTAGTAAGCAGCAAACCCGTCCAGTGTTGTCCTGGAGGTCGTCATCGTCGTAATCATCCTGAGGAAATTATGGTCTTACTAATTTCTATGGTCCTTGTATCTATGCCTATGTGCATTATAGTACACAGTTGATATCCCTGTTTTATATGTATGATATTCCTTATGTGTTATATGCGTCAGAACTGTATCAAGAGCGTGGGTGGGCTGTAACGACACGGTATAAACCAAATATAAAATTTAGAGGTTAGTCTGTTACGACTAATTCGACTGTCAAAACAGCCTGTAGGTTTGGGATGAACTTTAAAAATGTTCCTCTTACATAACGATGGCTCCTTAAGATAAAGATTGAAGCGACGGTTAGTCGGTGACGCAAGTGTCCAAAAGTGGTCCTGAGAACTTTTAAATCCCTGCGAGGATCCTTAAGTCCTTTACCTAAAGGTTTCTTTTAAAGTCGGTGACGGGATGTGAATCTGTAATGACGATATTTTAAATTCGAATACGTAACGAGTTACAAGATGGCTGTTCTTTGTGTGGAGACTATTTGTGTTGTTGTTAACAACATCCTAGTATGGATTTTAATACAACCTGGATGCCCGGGATATTTCGTATTAGACGTGGGATAAACGGTGAGACAATTTTTGTTTAGTTGATAGTTATTCAACGGACGTTTTCGAAAAGTGCAAGCGAAACCTAAAAAGTCTGTACGCCATTACTGAATTTCTGGAAAGAGACACACAAGTATAAGGCGAATACTTACGGCGAGTTTAATATTCATGAGTATTAAAATACTTTTCCAACAGTATTCATGAAAACTGGAGAAACGAGATTGGATAACTCCCGCTTTATATTATTTTTTTTCAGCATTTTCTGTTCTTTCTGCACGTGTCTCACTGTCTGCCATGGTTTTTTTTTTCTTTTTTTCTATTAGGTATTGTTGCCTACGTACTTACTGCTTTGACTCGTACAGATAAGTAATTAAATATCTGCAAATCAAACATTTTCTTTTCTTATTTCCAGCTTTCCTTGACGTAATTTCCTTCAACTGCTTCATTTCGCCACGAGTTGCCATATCTCATTGCGCAATTATATCTATGCGGAATAATTGGTTGCCTTTTTAATTTGCTAATTACAAGGCGGAGGCCTCTGTCTTTTCTTCGATCCTTCTCTACCGACCGCCACTAACCCCATGCTGGTGCTTTTATTTCCGCCAGGAAGAGAAACGAATGGCAGTGCTAGTAATCCAAAGTTTTCTTTGACTGGTTTAATTAATTTACGTGTTATTACGTTATTCATGACGAATTCTAACCTCCAAATAACTCAAACACTCTACATTCATTGTTATGGGTTTTCTCCCAATGCATTTAACTTTTATGAATCAGGTCGTAGAATTTAGAAGGAGACAACCTTTAATTGCATCATTCAGAATAAACAGGTCGAGGAATGTTTTTATATTTCCAGACAAGTTTTAAAACCGTTAGATAATCTGTATCCGCAAGAGATACCCACGTCTTCATCGACGCGTAGAATTGTCGAACGTCGCTATGAAATTGCAACTTTCCAAGTCATGTCGTCATCTTTATGGCTTATTTTTAGTCGCGTCACTTTGTTATTTCGTCTGACGTATATTAGATGGTTATTTTTAGAATCATTATGTCAGTTGTGTATTTTTCACGTCGTTGATTCACGCGCTCATATTTGCCTTTGATTTTTTTTAATTTCAGATGAGATTAAAAGGAATGTCAGGAGGATTACGGATATTGAATATTTTTGGAATACTTTTCGGTTGAGTTCCCTTAAAGAGGGGCTTTTAATTTGACTTTATGGTATGTTCAAAATATATATTGCTCTGCTGGAAATTAAAATTTATTACAGTAGTAGTCAGTCTAACGTCTTGTCGGTAGAATGTTAATTTGAATTTCGTGCGTTGCGTGTTACGCTCGAACGGTAAAAAGAAAATCTGTTTTATCTTATGAACCAAGTGTTGGTCGGTAAAGTAGAAATCGAACTATCTTATATTCGTATAACCCGTGGTGGAGGCAGTAACGTTGATTTTCTGTCATGGCACAGCCGGATGGATTACAAGACAGTCCTGTAGACGAGCAGAGTTTATCAGAATTAGAGGAAAAGCAACGGATTATTGACAGAGCTCCGTTTCGTAAGCTTAAAATAGACGATGCCAGTATTCTCGATAGCATCGAAGGTCGTGAAATCTGTGGAACATGTTACAAATCACGAAAATTCTTTTGTTACACGTGTTACACGCCGGTTATCGACCGCAATTATATTCCTCGGGTAAAGGTGCGATTTTTGGTTAACGTTAATGAGTAAGCCGAACGTATATTGTTTCTATTTAATTAATATAAAATCTTTCGATATCGTACAGTGGATACTTTCTACAATAATCATTGGATATGTAAAGTTACTAGAGAAGACTACCTAAGTAATTCTGATATGAACACATAGATGGCACTGATGTAGCAGATTTGTTATTAATCAAATTTTTAAAATTTTAGTTACCTATCAAAATTGACATAATTAAACATGCCAGGGAAATAGATGGCAAAAGTACAGCCATTCATGCGGCAGTTCTTGCACCTGATGACGTTAGAATTTATACTTACCCAGAATTTCCTGCAATATCTAAAAATGAAAGAGTACGTTTATTCTCGGTATAACTTATCCAATTTGATTTCTTATCATTTAATATATAAATAACAGAGGACTTGGTTTACGCAGGTTGTTTTAATCTTTCCAAGTAAAACGGCAACGTCGGTGGAAGCTCTGTTCGCGAAAGAAGTTGTAAATGGAGATGAAGTTTCATCGGAAAGATTGAGCAATGAATTACCTGTGGATAGAGCCATTTTTATTGATAGTACCTGGCATCAGACCAAGGCAATCTATAAGGATCCAAGATTGCGGGGTATTAGAAACGTTGTGCAAATATTTTTATAAATTTTTGAATTACTAGTGTTATAGATGTGTACTTTTTTTTAGATTTACCATGCGTAGTGCTCAGATCACGTATTTCTCAGTTTTGGAGACATCAAAAGAAAAGTCCACGATGGTATTTGGCTACTGTCGAGGCGATTCATCAGTTCTTAGTCGAATTACACACGAGTGCCTATGGTGCAAGTGAAGATTACACGGTAATCGAGAAAACTACCATTGAATATTCATCGAACTCTACGAACGGCGTTCATTCTGTTTATTGTGGTCAATACGATAATCTCTTGTATTTTTTTAAGTATATGTACGAAAAAATACATACGATATACGACCACGAAAAATTGTGGGCGTACAAGAGACCCTTAATATAATATTGTATTAGGCGTAAAATATTTTTATTTACTAATTCGCCGTACCTGATGTGTGATTTTCTCAAGCGTTAAATATTAACTGTGTTGGGGTAAATATAAGGTATATTTTGATATTTAAAATCTTATTTCACTTCGTTAGGTCTTCTGCTTGAAGCATGATATCTTTTATTTTGTTTTTGGAGATTAACTTTCAGTAGCAGTCATTAAATTTTGACTTCCTGTGATGTCAGTGGTTCCTGAACTGTTTGAACGAAGCGGTCGGTAATTCCTGTTTGCTTTGCAGGAGAGTTGACGTCCATATTTACATTGATAAGTGCTTCTAACCTGAAAAATAATATTCTTTTGCTGTATAAAGTGTATTTGAAAAATTAACATTCGTCACTTTCAAGGATAAGTTAAAGGTAAATAATTGTATTATGAAAATAAGTCAAAACTTTATAAAATTTTATCAATTTAATAGATTTTCTGTGTTGCACGTGTACTACACAGTGGACACTATTCTGCACGTGGTATTTGGAAGGACAGTATATGTATTAATATTTCTTATGTTACAGAACATTTTTAAAATGCAGGATCCAAGTGAGGATTATTCTAGAAAGTTATATGTTCGTGTACCGTTTACTATAAAAAATGATAACCAAATAAAGGAACTCTTTGAGGGAGATGTAAAAGTCAAGCTTCCTAGACAGTCTGCTAGATTTTGCCATGTTATATTTCCTGATATCGAACAGACAATAAAGAATTTGGCAATGATTAGAAAGAAGAGACTGAATGGGAAACATATAATTGCTTATATCCCCAAACCGAAGCCTGTTGCGGAGAGAAAAAAAAGGAACAAGAAGCGTAGGAAGGTTATTGTTCCTGTACCGAAACCTGAACCTAAAGTTACTCGATCGTAAGTATTTAGTGAGAATATATATAAACAACAAATTATACAGAATAAAATGTCCCATTCTTAATTAACAGATTGTTCATCTCGAATATAAAACCCGGCACAAAGATGCATGAGATCAAGGAAGCATTCACTGGTTGCTTAACAGTTAAAAGGCTAAAAATTAATACATCAAACTTACTGTAAGAAGATGAAAGCATTTATTATGATTAATAAAATTATTTTTTTTTTAAATAATATCTAATTTTATCTTCAGGAGTGCAATCATTAAATTGGAAGACTTGCAAGTAGCCGCACAATATATAAAGAAGGAACGTGAATGGCCAATTGTGAATGGGAATAAATTATATGTACATGCTGATACAAGAAAGCATAAAAAGTCTAAAAAAAAGCAAGACAAGACCTTACAGATATACGATAGCAACTCTGATAGTCCAACGAAAACAAATTTGAATGAAAGCACAACAGATGGAAACGAGGAAGAAGAAAATAGTGAGACTGAATCAGAATCAAATTTGGAAGAATGACGTTAATCCTATTTAAACAATTACATTGTCAACTTTATCCAGATATATGAGTACCTTAAAAATAATTGTATATTTATAAACTGTGCATATAATTAGTGGCTACTGTGTATACAATTTCATATTTAAAATAAATAATTCATTTGTCTTTTTTTTGCAAAAATCACTTGATTCTACGGATATTCATTCCGCACGACTTTCCGAATGAAGTGATACAAAAAATAGAAAATCTCAATAACCGAGATGAAGCTGCATCCCAGAAACAGACTGAACACTCCACCCAAAGATGCTGCAAGTAAAAAAGTCTCGAATAGACTGATCGTACCAGTATTATTACAAATTATATTATTAAAAAAGACAACGTACAAAGAAGATTAATCCAAGAGAGTACCAATTCCCGACGTTGTAACGTTGCACTCTGTTTACCAAATATAATATGTAATATAGTAACAGTCGGATCATCCACAGCTTTTCTACTGCAATAAAAAGTATATAGTGTTTATTTTTATACTTTTTAAAAGCAGTGAACAAAGTTAAACTTACTAAAGTTCACTCGGCTGATACTGTACAGCATTCAATGGCAATGCTGTGACGCCTATATTATACACAGTGTCCTCACAATTAGGTAAACACTGACAATCCGTCATTTTAAGAGCATAAGTGTCTGGCAAAGTTCTCGCCAAACACGCGGTATGTGTGAAATTACAAATAGAATCATGTTTCTGTATTATAGATGCAAAAAATGGCAGACATCCACAAATCTGCTGCAGTCCCCTTTCTCGACACTCGACGTAACAATTGTTTGATCTGTAAGTCTCCAAACTGCGAAGATCGCAATTTCTCTCCGCCGTCGACATCCTAAGGACTTCCTTACTGCTGCTCAATTGATCTACGTATAAATGTGCCATAGTCTCGTATCCAGCAGCCGCAACAAATTCCACGGCTGATGGACCAGGATATGAAAATCTCTCATGGACCAAAATCCGAATGCCTTCACCGAATAAAGTCGAAGCCACACGATCATTCGTATAGGATCTCATTACCACAGACAGTATAGATCCTGGTCCTAAGTTCAAAGCCTTGTACTCTTTTGTCTCTTTTCTGTAAGTAATCACTCCAGCATAAATAGATTCATAAATTTGCAAGGATGCGTGCCGTATGATGATACTGCAGAATGATGGTAAAATTATACAGTGCAAATTCCAATGTTGACAAAAACAAGAAAAACTGCTACATACAATCATAAAATGGACAACACGGTTGTCCAACTTGATTTTTATTCAGCGAAAAACTTTCTGATGGTAATCATTATTTAAATTAATCATCAGAAAGTCTCTGTGGTCAAGGCAGATATCTTTTGGTTGATACAACGCTTATGCTTTGTACACCAGTCGCCATTTGAACGTAGTGCAGTGCAGTTCTAGGTTCTTTTAAACTTTCTTTGTCATCTCTCGTGCAAATAACCTGTTTCTTCGTTATTGACTTTCCGTTACCTTTTTATTCCTTTAGCCATTTTAATCGGTGGTTCGTAAGCATAATTGAAGGAACAACAAATTCCATAATACGTTAAAGTCATCTTAACCAGTGTTTCGCAAGGTGTTATTTTGTTTTCAAATCTGCACGTCAACATATAGTCACTGCAATTTGGACTGACTTTTTCAAAAAGTTCACGCACAGTCATTACGTTCGCTGTTAAAACTGACTGCAGCTTTTCTGTCTCCCCTATGAATCGATGGGAAGGATATAAGGCTTCTCGGATATATTCTATAGAATTTATAAAACTTGACTCGTTCATCCCATAAGGGAAATATCTATAAAGAAATTCCCGAGTCGTGTATTATTTTTCTAAACATTGATACGTTTCAAGATACAATTTTAATTCAACTTACAAAGGACTTTCCGGATCTTTTATAAGAGATTTTACTTTTTTCATTGTAACCAATCTCCCGTGGCAAAACGTCACTGCCGGCAATGGTAGTTTCCACAAAGAATATTGATCATCCGCTATCAAAGTTTTTATACTGGCAGTTTGATGTCTTTCGTAAAACTTACTGGCCAATATACCAGCACATACTATCGAGACAATTACAACGAGTAGCCAAAGAAATCTAAAAATTGAAAAATTTATTTTTAAAAATCCCGCGCTACCGATCAGATCTATTTTTAAGTGTTTAAACCGACGGAAGCCTACCTTTCCAAAATGGAGTTTCTTTGAGTAGTATACTTGATACCGTGCACAGTAGATTCTGCCGAATACTCATGATATGTTTCTACGAACGCAGACCACAAACTTCTTTTTTCCAATGGCCGATTTACACTTTTTTGTAAATCTCTTAGGCGCATAATTACTACAAAGCGAAGACTCGTGCTCCTTTTCCTTTCTACTTTGTACTGTTGTCCCTTGAAATGCTCCAAGGGAATCGATAGAACTACGATATCGTTACAACCAGGACAATTTACATTATCGTTATCAGCTCTCAGCATCGTTCCAGAGCCACGGCCGTTCGAAACGTACATAAATTATAAATATAGACATGCGCGAGATTTCCGCACGGCCGATCCTTACTGCGATATATTAAAAATAATAATAAAATCTAATAGTGCGTAAAGGACGTGGCAATGTCATTAACTTATATAAGCGCATACTTACGAAATAAAAATGAATCAAATAAAGAGTGACATTTTAAAGCCAAGATGGAAATTACAAGAATGACTCATGTTTGACATGTTCGTTTCAGCAAAGCCATAAGAGCGAGACACGCTCTGTGTATTTCCATTGACGAAACCAAAATAATAAATATAAATCAGCTTTTATTACAATGTTCAGATAAAACGCAAAAATTGGAAATATCGTGTGATTTGAAAGCATTAAGATTACGTAAACCGCGAGTAATACCAGCGAGTGACGCCCACATGTTTGAAGCGACGGGAAAGTTAGTTGCTTAATTGTCCGCCAGGTGGCTGCGGGTGAGTACGTCAGACTTCTACATATACGTATGACTTTGGTATGACATATGCAATTTACAGGCAGTGAGTCGCCGTGACAGAAAGTATGGTTAAGCGTAAGAGAGAATAACCAAAAAGTGATTTGTTAATTTAAACTGTTTTCGAAGACCGTTGCGTAACTTGTGTGTCCTATTTTTTTTAAATACATCAATTATTTTGTTATTCCGTGGGCATGCGATGATTTCGCGCCTCTTGGCTACCGTTTCGCATTGATTACGCGCGCGCTATTCATTCGCTTTGGAAAATGTGCACGGGCGTGATCGAGCCGGGTTCTCTGGCGAAGGTCGTTTCATTCGAAACTAACCTAACAAGCTCATCGTGCGGTACCAAGTGCAAGGATTGAAGATAAACAGAGATGATCACTAGTAACGATACAAGAGATCACTGTGATATGTTGAGTTGCGGATGAGAAGGTACATCGGTTGACGGGAGCCATTGCATTGCGACTTCCTTCTTTTTTTGTATTACATTTTTTTTCTTTTTTTATTATACGTTCGTTGCTCCGTTCCCTTATCAGTGCTGTGTATTTGTTATTGGTTTTATTAGTCGAATTGTTACCTTATTACTACTCTCTCAAAGATCTCTGGATGGTATTCTGTATAAGGATGTATTTTGTTCTTTGATATTTATGGGATTTCGTGTGGTGCTCTTCAGGATGGAAACGTCATAGAGTTTTATTAGATTGATGTGTCAATTTTTACTTATGTGAATGATTTCTGGTGTTTTATCAAGTGATTCTTCTCATATTTCATTTTAATACTCTCTCCATCGTTCTATTTAATATCACTGCCAAGGTTGAGATTGTGAATTTGATACGTGATGAACTTTGTGACTGCGTTGAGATAATGGTCATTAAATTTTCATCCATCGTTAATTGTAATAGGAAATCTTGTGAGAGATGATAATACTTGAATTTTTATTGGCAGCTAATGTCTAGTTTCGTAATGAGATCTTGTGCTGCAATATGTAACATGTAGGATTGTAATATTTGCACAATTGTATGCATATAGTGGAAGTCCTGAAGAACTTCTATCATTTAAATATCTCTGATGTATGGTGGCATTGTAGGCTACAGTTTTTAATACTGTTGCTCTCAGAACTTGGTAATATACATGCATTATAGATGAGTGTATGTCATCACATAAAATGCTGCAGGTTATGCTTAAAACTTTCTGAAGGTCACATAAATTACAATTAGAAATCATTGGCGTCATTATACTTTATTCGCATTCGAGAGTTCGATATGACTACCGATGAGCGATAATACTTGGCAAGTGCTGCATATCCAATATACGTTTCAAGATTTTATTGTATAATAAACTGACAGTGATAATTTTAATCTATCCATAACTGTCTTTCATTTTACAGAGATATTTTTTCAATGGCACCCCTTTTATTGTAAAATAATACTGTCGTGAACAGTGTTAATTGGTGCGTGTTATTACAATGCGCCTTCGACAGAGAAGAAAAACTTTTACCTCAAGAGACAATGTTTAAAACCTGTGAGCATCCTTATTTAAGCTGAGTGTGTTAACAATGCAAGCCAAGAAACGCTATTTACTGCTCTTTGTAACGTGCGCGTTTCTTGGCTACTGCTACTTTGGTGGATATCGGTTAAAAAGTGAAAAGTGGACAGGCAGAACGCAGCTGCCATACGAGCGTCTACCATCATACTTAAGTCTCAATGAGGAGTTCTACGATAAGGATCTCAGGACATCCAATGGCAATATCCATGTATCCCAACATACAAGACAATGTCGCATGGAGAGTTGCTTTGACTTTACCAAGTGTAAACAGGGCTTTACTGTTTACGTCTACCCAGTAGAAGATGTCATAAGTCCACTTTACCAAAAAATTCTCAATGTAATTACTGAATCCAGATACTACACAACAGATCCAGCAAAGGCATGTTTATTTGTACTAGCCCTGGATACCTTGGATAGGGATCCGCTCTCTACAGAATTTGTACACAATCTACCTTCAAAGTTACTACGACTTCCTTACTGGAATAATGGTCGTAACCACCTTGTCTTCAATCTTTATTCTGGTACGTGGCCCGACTATGCCGAGGAGTCATTGGCCTTTGACCTGGGCTACGCAATTCTCGCGAAAGCCAGTATGTCCGTCTTTAGACTACGGCCAAACTTTGACGTCTCCATACCTCTCTTTGGCAAGCAGCATCCTGAGCGTGGTGGTGAGCCCGGTCAGGCACCAGAAAATAATTTTCCTAGCAATAAAAAATACGTAGCAGCATTTAAAGGAAAGAGATACGTACACGGTATAGGATCTGAAACCAGGAACGCCTTGTATCATCTTCACAATGCCAAGGATCTCGTCTTCGTGACGACTTGCCGTCACGGCAAGGCTTGGCGAGAGCTACAGGATGAGCACTGTCAGCAGGATAACCAGGAATATGACACGTAAGTTCAAAGAAATTATAAGCCAAAATCTGAGACTTAAAATACTCCATTGAAAGATCAGTCAGGATCCATGATGTATGAGTCGTTACTTTCGTTACTTTCTTCCAGTTATGACTATGAGATTTTACTAATGAACGCTACGTTCTGCCTTGTACCTCGTGGTAGGAGACTGGGTAGCTTTCGGTTCCTGGAAGCTCTTAGAGCTGGCTGTATACCAGTCATTTTAAGCAATGGCTGGGCATTGCCGTTTCACGAGCGCATCGATTGGAATCAGGCTGTTATATTTTCTGACGAAAGACTATTGCTCCAGGTTAGTTTTTAGTAAATTCTTTCATCACCCTAGTTCATTTAAATGGAACAATTGTGATACCGATTTATCTGAATAGATTCCAGACATAGTGAGATCTGTTTCCAACACGCAAATACTAAAGTTACGGCAGCAAACCCAATTCCTATGGGACCGATATTTCTCCTCTATTGAAAAAATAATATTCACTGTGTTCGAGGTGAGTTTTTTAAATCCTTCCACCACGTACGAGCATAGAAAAACCTTAAAAAGAAGTCATCCAAATGATATTCCATCTAAATCCAGACAATTAGAGAACGACTACCCTGGGAGGGTACACGGGAAGGAATAATCTGGAACACGAGTCCTGGTGCTCTGGCAATCCTACCCCAATTCGCAGACAGCCAACAGGAGTTACCTTTCTCGAACAGCAACCCTGGTAATTCTTTCACTGCCATCATCTACTCCCAACTGGGTTCAACCGCCGTACTTTATCGACTACTAAGAAGCGTCGCCAAGAGTAAATATTTAGATAAGGTAAGCATTTACATAAGATACACGATCATTGATCTCTGCTGGTCAAAAGTGTATCTGAAGGAAGCTCGTTAATTTTAACGATAAAGATAAACGAAATTAACCAATTCTAAAAATCACCCACAGATAATCCTAATGTGGAACTCGGACATTCCTCTGCCAAGGAGGCCGCGCTGGCAAGGAATAAAGGCATCCATACACGTAATCCCTGCGGATGGAATTTCACATCGTTTCTATCCTCATCCGCTAATCAGAACCAGTGCCATATTATCTCTAGACGAAGACGCCACACTGAACACCGACGAGATTGATTTTGCCTTCACCGTCTGGTCCTCGTTCCCGGAGAGGATCGTCGGCTACCCGGCGCGGTCCCACTACTGGGATGACTCCAAGGTAAAAACTACTCACCTTGATAGAATCAAGCCTTCTCCGATCGTCCTGATCTCGATCACTTATTCATAAAATTTCAGCGTTCCTGGGGATATACCAGTAAGTGGACCAACGACTACAGCATCGTCCTTACCGGGGCCGCCTTTTATCATCGTTACTACAATACTCTCTACACCGAAGTCCTGAGCTCGACGCTCCACAAGACCGTGGAGCAGTCACAGAACTGCGAGGATATTCTTATGAATTTTTTAGTCAGCCACGTCACCCGTCGACCGCCCATCAAGGTTACCCAGCGCAAGCTTTATAAGGACACGTCTCTAGCCGGGATTAGGTAATTGTAACAAGATTCTTATTCTTTTTGCTTTTCTTCTTCCTCTCGTTATCCTTTTAGGAGGTCACAGGAAGTACAGTTATTCATATCATTACAGATCTCCATGGAACGATCCAGATCATTTTATACAGCGACAAAGCTGCATGAATACGTTCGTCGCTGTTTTCGGCTACATGCCATTACTACGTTCCAACACGAGACTGGATCCTGTTCTGTTCAAAGACTCCGTGAGCAATCTGCGCAAAAAGTATAGGCAAATTGAATTAGTTAGTAATTAGAGTTCTATACGATATTTTACGAATTATCATAAATTGTTTAATTGATAAAGCGCGTGTATAGAGAGAGTATACATTGAAGCGTCCAGAGGTTTAAGGAGTGGAGGGGGCGTTGATTCCACCCACTCTCCTTGCTTCCTCCTTACCCATGTCGATTTACGACCGACGAGTTGGACTCGTCGCATAAACGACAAATCGAGAGAGGCTATCGCGAGTATCATGGGGTTAACGATCTATCGTCGATCAAATGAAAATAATCTAAGAGTGGAAGAAAAGATTGGAAGACAATGATAAAGATTTGATAAGAACGAGAGAGTTATTAACGTTAATCGACAGGGTTTTCGATGTGACCTTGGTATTTGAATCTGTGCCATATTCATCTTCTGTTACGAAGGACGGTCCATACGAAGGTCATAAGATCAATATTATCAAATCCTTGTTATCTTATCGTAATGCAGTCCGCGACTATCTGCCATGCCGCATTGCTATTTATGTACATAAAAAATCGTTTCATAGAGGTTAATAAAAAAAAACATTATTTAACAAGTAATTCACGCAAAGACTTCCCGTCTTTATCGTGCTTCTTTTTTTTTATTTGTATCGTAAGTTTCTCCGTTTTAAAAAGTTGTCGCGTGCTCAATTCGTCACGCTGTTTCTTTATCCAACGACGCGACGACGAAGACAAGTATTTGCAGTCAATTCGATAGTCGAATAGTCGCCCACCATGATCGACCATCCGGATGTATTATGAGACCAGGTAGAGAGTCATGGAAATTCGGGGTAACGGCTTCGCAGACCGCAAGAACCGCAGGCTGAAGTACTTTTGCGAAAAGACTGGCTAGAGAAGTATCGTGGAAAAAGAAAGAAAAAAAAAGGAAGGGGACTTGTTAACCAAGAGTTTAAGGAGCGACATTCACGTCATTCTGGATTCTCACAGACTTCTGGGCCGGGTGTTGGATACGATTTTTATTAAAATAACCGGACGTCATTTACCTTGATGAACTAAAAAAATGAAAGTTTCGATGATTTTCAGGGACGCGCGGATCGTATTAATTTGTGAATTTCAACCAAAATATCTACAAGAAATATCACCACCCACGTACTCACAGATCTACATTGTACATACGTGTACTCACAGATGCTCGTGAAGTCAATTCAAGAAAGGAGGACACGTGCCGAAAACGCCACAAAATAATACCCGTTAAGTCCTCAGGCGCCGAAATGCAGGACGTCCTTAATAGACTCTTCCCGCTAGAGGTGTAAGGTATATTTTTTTTTTATTTATCTCTTCCACCCTCTGGCTATTGCAGGGACAATCAATCACAGTCGAAATGCTCAGCTACAATGGAGAAGAGATAGAGCGTATCGCCTAGCTAGCCTACAATTATGCAAATAAATGACAATTTATTTCACTCAGCCTTGAACCGCACTTGGACTTCCTAGACGTAAAGAATTGAATCTCGTCCTGGTAAACAAAATATTATATTTGAAACCCATTACAAACACTTGAGTCAAATCAAGCAAACTTCCTGTATGGAAAAATTTCTTTCACAGTATTTCTGCATCGTGGAACAAGGGGACATATGTTTTTTGGTTCCTGCCGTTTATTCAGTTTTTATAATCAAGAGGGTAAAAAGAAAACAAACTGAATATCGTTGTCACGTAACAACCAACGTCTACGTGGCTATCTGGTGGACGGTGTCGAATGGCAGCTGATTTCTTGCGAAAGTCAAAGAGCAACAAGAAACAAGATTTCCTTTAAACACGTTGTACGCATACAAGAAGAAGTAATTGCTCCCGTTCGGTTGGGCTGGTCTGAGGATAATTCTGAGAGGGATAGGCGTCTTTCAGGGTCGTGACGTATTGTTTCACAGACTCTAAGCAAAGGTGGATAAGAAGTTTTAAAATAACTAACGTGGATACCTTCGCTGTTTGGTATCTCTCTTGCTCCTCCACCCATTGCTACTTTCTTTTCTTCATTTGCCTTCTTACTCCTTAAAGCCATTACATGGCTCCCAACTATTGCAAATTACGAAACTTTAATACTTTGGCTAAGATTTTATTGCTTCAAATAGAAATCTTTTGTAGTGGCTCCATTCTCTTCCAAAATCTTCTCCACGTGGATTCTACTAAACAGGCAGGCCTGTCTGATGTATTTTCTTTTTACTTATCTTAGTCTAAGAACTTTATTAGTTGTAAGAAAGAGCGACAGGGCACGCTAAACGTAACAGCCGGATTGCTCAATTAGGATGAACATTAGTTTTAAAGAGGAAGAAGGAGACTTTTCCTGGATACCTGTAATTATTTGTATTCTTTTTTCTTTGTTCCCTTCAGGCGATTCATTAAGAGAAGTCACTCCGGTAAGGAGTCCTGTGAAATACCTTCTAGGAATTTTCAGTCGTTTCTCATTTATCTATAAATTCCTAAATTGAAATCGAGAAGGCATGGTTACACCGGTATCCCTTCTCTCTGTACAAGCATGTAACATTCCACGAAATCCTGAGACTTGTCCCAATCGATTTACAAGCACGTTTCTCAAGGTGAAAAGAAAGGTTTATAATACCGTGGGTAAAGCAATGTTCTTGCAGGATATAGCATACAAACAACCTTAGAGACACCCAGTAACCGGATACAAAGAACCGACAGTGTCTCCTATATTCTCTCAATTAAAGGTTTTATATATAGATCAAAAACGTCCAATAAAAATAATTAGTAATCGTAGAAAAACAGTAGCGTGACAAAAAATTACCACAAGACATTCTGCAGGAAGTAACAAAATGCATAAACACTAAATTTCAACTGTAAAGTATCATGAGCAAAAAGTAATGATTAAAGATCTTTGATTATGCTGTTATGGGTTAATTTAAAAAACTGCAGTATCTAATATCAAAAGATTTTTTTTTTCTTTTCTCTAGAATCGAACTACGTTCCCAATGGTTCTGGTAAGTCGAGAACCCTTTCAGGGTTAATATGGACCAAGTATCTAAGGCGGATTAAACAAGACGGTGAGCACTCCGGAAAGTGGCTCCATAATTCTGATGGAGAACGTTCCTTGGAGTTGGAGTTGGCGATGGTGGTGGTGGTTGGTCAGGATAGTCCAAGTGGTGGTGGAATATCTAGCAATGATTGCGGCGGTGGTGGTGGCGTTGATGGTGGTGGTGGTGGTGGCAGAACCGTCTCTCCTCGTACAGTTAACACTCCCTTCTTTGTTGCAGCTTTGCTAGAAAGGTGACTATGCCAAGAAGACAGGAGGTATTGAGCACGCCTTGCGTATCCCCAGTCACCTTTCTCTCTTCGTGACCGTAGCATATGTTTTGCGACGTCTGATGGCGCTCTCGTGCTTTTGAACGTCGCTCCGTGATAAGCTGGATCCGGAGAGCCAAATCTTAAAGGATAGTTTAATAATTTGCAAAATTTTATAGGAGCGCGAAACTTTTGACGTACGAGAGAGAAGTGGGCTCTGAATTAAAGTGCGGGATTTACACAAGCGAGAGAGAGAGAGAGAGAGAGAGATAAATAGAATTGTTAAAAATTAATAAATTTTGTTTTCTCTCTGATGCCCTTAATTTGAATCAAACAATTATCGTGGAGACTTTACAAAGGATATTAAAAATCCTGTCAGTCGATATCTCTTATCACTGTCGACAAGGAATTTTTTTTATTAAAAAATGTTAATCCTCAAGAGCGTGATACTCGTACTGGCGGTCATATCCAGCGGGGGTGAGTTTCCTTTTGTTTTCTTCTTCTTAATTTTCTTGCAATGAGTGATGTCTTGAATTTTTAACGGCTGGGTAACTAACAAAGCGTGATGCTTCGTTCTTAATGCTTGAAAGGAGTCGCTGTACGATCCAGGATGAATTTCCACTTTTACAACACCGACCTTTATGATTATCGACGGTTCTTCCACTCCGCTATGGAAAATGTTAGGCCTTTCGGAGATACCATTTATAGAAGAGAATGGATGTGCACAAAGCGCGGACACATAATGACCATACATATTTTATAATAGTTATTCATTTAACACATAAGCAATTTTATTATTTTGTATTTGCCATTTAAAGGCTTCCTCATTTCTTTACTAAAGTTCAGAGGAACCGGAAGTCTTGGAAATTCTTATAAAATACACTCACCGAACCAGGTATCCACGTAACACCTAATTTCATTTGGAAAACTTAAGACAGCCTGTTTTTTTCCTTATAATCATTCTCACGGGAACCTCAAGATTTTTGACATTGATAGTAAAGCCAAAGCGTTACGCGATAGTTCCTTTCACGGACGATCGGATTCGTTTACCGCAGTAGAAATCGATCGAAAAATATACAAGTCGCTTGATTCTCCTTTAACAGTTAATTATAATTAAATTCATTCTAGCAGTTAGCAAATCAATATTTCTACAAATTTAATCCACTAGACTGTGAAGCGTATATGCAGGATAAATACGTACGACACTCGTAGCAGTCTTGCTGTACTACGTGATCCATGAAAATGTCAGTAGAGTATAAATTGCGTAAGAGGGAACGTTGAATAACCGGTGCACGCGGAAATGGACAGAAATATATATATATATATACACTACATCCTGTGGATATACCTGAGGTACGTCCGAGGGTGTTAAGTCACTGAAAAAAAAAGAAAAGTACAAATATTTTACTGTCCATAAGACGGTAATATTTCAATTTCATTATCTGAACATACTCAGACATTTTATTATATAAATTATTGTACCTCCGTTGCATCAATTTCTTCTTGTTACATTCTGCATTTTAGCTGGAAGCTATTATTTATCCAGACTCCTGTAGCGAAGTTCTCGCAATGTCTCACGTAGTCGTTTTGTGTGCAGGAAAAAAAAGGTTTGTCACTTTACGAAATCCTTACTGCTGGTATTATAACTATCTGTTTACCGGTTAAGTCAGGACTGTTGGTACCCAACAGTCTCGCTAAGGAATACCAACTGTAACAACTATTCAAATTCTAATATCAAGCCGGATCCTGCGTAGCGTAGGCGCCATGACGATAATAATAAACAGTCACCTTACAGTTTCTCACGTCCTGGTAAATTCAAACCTCAGCAGATTATCCTTATTGGCAATAATCCTTTTTTGCCAATTATCAAGAGAAGGGTTACTGAATTTTATCCAGCGGTAACGTAGGTCAGGTATTCTTACCCGTTCTTCAATTATTCTCATCCTTACTTTATGGCTAACTTGGCTACACCAACGTGTCTGCGGTATCCTGATATCTTCTGATTGCCTTTAAGATTAAAGTTGAGCGAGCCTGATTCACCATTTACCAGGCGATGCATTTTCTCCAACCTAGTTTTTTTTTCACTCAATCCTTATCTCTCTTTTTCGCGTAGATACGAATCTCACGGAGGCTGACGGTCAACAAACTTTTAAAAGAGGATAAAAGCAAGAGTGATTTTCTTGAGTTACGCCACGAAGCCCGAGGCTATTCTTTATTGATATATTATTACCCTCTAGGAATGCTGAAAAAAAAAGTATGTCTATGTAACTACAATTAATCTTGTATACCCTTCATACCGGTTGGCAATTTTTAATGTTTCTCGTAAAACGTTTGTCACTCTCGTTACGGTGTTTGAATTTTTTAAAACTATTTTCAATATGACGTTCTATTATACGTCTACCCGGTATCGTTCCGAGGAAACGTAAGGTGAAACCTTCGTTGCGCTCAGCGAAATCAACGACTTACGCCACTTTCGCACGTGCGCGAAGAAAACGGTCACAGGGAATATCGTGCGGACGCTTGATTACACGAAGCCGCCGCGCGCTGTCTCTGGAGTTTGATAGGGTTAATTTAATACCGCCAGCAACCACTTACCGTATCTCTATTCTATGTACGTATTGTATACTCTATGGTCTAATGCGCCATCTATTAAATCCCATGGGAAAAATGTACGTTGCGAAAGAACCCGGGATAATTTGAAATTCCATTCGAAATATACTTGCGCAAGTGTTATTAAAGCTGATGAACATTTACCTTTTCGTTATGTATATCATATCGTATTTATTTTTCTCCCTTAGTCATTGTCCTTGGATAGTTTTTTCTTTAATTTATCATTTTTCCCATATACGATCATACCCGTACTTTTACTCTGGTTTGTATTATGGGAAACGGATGCTACTTGCTCTTTCAACGTGGATTGGTTAACTGGAAAGGGGAAGGCGTTCAGTTGAAGTAGCCAACCAACAACCATTGTCCGACTGGATGCCCTATTACGTCAGTAGGCGAGAAATTTATGAAAAAAAAATAACCACTGCATAAGTGACGCAGGTAACGCAATCCAATGGCTGCTCCCACTCGTATAAACTCATAGGGAAGCTCTGGTTTGGATTATAGGTGATATTTGAATTCTCTTGCTTCTTTAACAATTTTAACTGCGTCTACGTTCTTTTTCCTCTTTCTTCTTTCCAAGAGTACGATATTCCTGTGTTAGGGAAGAAAAATCAGATTTTCATCTATGCAGATGGGCACCTATACTCAGTGGGCTGAATATAGGCTCCTAGTAATTAGCAGGCATTCGTAATCAGTATTCTACTGCTGAATTAGCATAGATGGGAAATCACGAGATGCCTATGGGATTGGAGTTCACTTTCGTTTTAGTAAAAAAAAAGAAACGTGGATAGAACGAAAAGTAGACTTCAACACTTACACTACAGAATTGTACGAATTTTGTTTATACCTGGTGCACTTTTTATTTAAGAATACTAATCAAGGATTTGATTCCGATGTTCTCATATCAGTTGCATCCTCTGTGGGCTTGATTATTGGATGAATCGTTAGCGTCTTCGTTCATGGATCTTCTTCTTACATATTACTTTTGTATTACCTTTGCCCAGGGAATTTTATATTCTTTTGAAATGGCAATGATTTATTGTCATTAGGAAATATGTAATTTGTATTATGAACGTTATAGAGCCTTAAGCGGCAACTAAAAGCCGCTCAGATATCCATGTCCCACTATAATGACTTGAGTCTGTAAAGATACAAAATACAAGACGTCATATTATAGTCGATAAAAAAAAATTCTTGATGATAATTACTGATTACCGTTAAGTAACTTTTTATGATTGACGCATTTATTTGAATACGACCGATTACCCAATTGAATCTCGCGGGCTTAAATCAAGGTATATACACACATATATATATATATACAAGATGACACCGTCTTAATTCCTTTGAAATTCCTTGATGATCTCTAACGTTACTTTCTGGCATAAATGATGAACGATTCATAGAGAGAGAATAGAATTGTAAAAAAACTAAAAAGAATTTTCAAGTGCACATCGAAAGTTTGAATTTCCCGGTGAATAGCACCAGACCCGATTATCCTAATTGCTTAAGTGTTAAATTGAAAAAGAAAATGACTATCAGAGAAAAAATGTGGGTTTTTCATTAAAGCCAGCAAAGTGACGTCCGTAATTACGAAATAGTTGAACTTGTATCCTTAAGGCGGATACTCATAAACGACACGAGGGGAAAAAACAGTCGAACTCATTTTCAAATATATTTTTCCTTTCGATCGTGTCTCCTTATTAGAAATCAATACGGACGAACCGGACACACCTACGTGATCATCATCGTCCAGTGAAAGTTTACTATAGAAAGAAGACTCGTGACCGAATTTGGCGGATATTATTTAAATGTCGCGCGTCGTTAGTCCAGCAAATCGTTTCAAGCCAGGACTGTACATTAGAAGTCAGAACTATACACGTGACTCTATCAAAAAACTTTTTAATGTTCAGTGAACTCTTAATTCTCCAGGAACTCCATTTATTGGTATTTATTTTCATGTTTATTTAAATAATATTCCCTTTCCTCTGTCGCGTTTATACGAAAGAAATGAAATTCAGTAAATTCCCGAGAAAGCTGTTACAGGATCGAATTTTGAATTCTCGAAGAAACGCTCAGGTGATATTTTGTTATTATTCATTTTTTATATATCTATCCATCCATCTCTCTTTTATACCCTTCCCCAATTTCGAATCGCCATTACTTGGATGATATTTCGTGAGAAAGCTGGATCCGACTAATGACGGATATTCATCATCCTGTTTGAAATCGTCTTCACGATTCGATGTCGCCAGGTTTCGAAAAACCTTGGATTTTTATAAAAAATTTAACAAAATTATATTTTCGCGAGTATAAAAATAATCTCGTTAATTTACGAATATACATGCATTCAAGTATTGAGGTTGGGAACAATTTTTGTTCCTATTTTTCATTTTCAAAATTTTCTTCAGATTCTTGCGTATCGTGTTTTTAATTTTTAATAAAAACATAAAGCTAATGTGTGTCCTCGAAAATGCGTCACATTACGTAATAACAAATATCTCGGCTAGGATGGTGAAATTATTAAAAATGCCAATAGTCAAAGGTTTCTCAATACTTGAGAATAGTCATGGGCCATAGTCGTGATTATATATATTGCATTTGGTTACTGAGAATAACGATAATGACTTCTAATGCTAATAACACCTTAAGGACGTGTTAAACTGTTGAACGAGCATAGCACTTAACGTGTAAAACGTTATCATAACGTATAAATTAGCATGTAAAAATTTTGATAAAATTCGATAATAATTTTTCTCTATTTTTACAACCCTATGAAATTCGTTTAAAAAATAATATTTCATAAGGAAATTCCAATAATCGCGAGTTCAAACCAAGAAATAAGTTTCATAATAGTATCGTTTCTTTTTTATTTTTAATCTCCTCAACTAACCCATTTACACAATTTTCAGTAAAATAAAGTAAATTTCAATATCACTTATATAAAAAATTCCGGTCTTTTACCTGAAATCACATTGAACCGGATCTCAATCAAGGTGATGTGGTATGCTGAGAAATAACAGTAACAATAATGCTACGGATTTAATTTCAATCGAGATATATCGATGCAAAAACGTCAACTCGAAGAATTTAAACGGCTATTAAAATTGATAGTGAATTAAAAAAAATACAAACGTATCCATTCCAGGAAGCGATTCGACCTTACTCTCTTAATCGATGCTCGACCTTACTTCCGCCAATGTTTCACAGAGAATTTAGTAATGGCGTCCAGTAAAAGGAACGGGCTTGGCTGCCTTTCCCGTGGCGGATCCAGAAAGTAACGTAAAGCCTTGATCGATCCGTGGGATCGGTTGAAGTACTACAGACCCATGGAAACCTTATCGTTAATCGTACACAGTCGAAACATATATAACCCTGTATAAATAAGAATTACTATAGCTTCTGAGCAATCTACTGTATTCATATTGAAGGAACTTAACCAGCAGTCACTGTATGGATTTTTTAATTTTTCGAGCCAAAGATTTCCAAATTTGCTATACCTACCGTGAGTGCGAGAGAGACGGTCCTATGCGCGACTACGTGTGTCAGACGAGGACAGACATACATGTCGAGTCAAATTCATGACCAAATTACCTTTCTCAAAATTTTCAAGCATCCTCTGGACAATCATTGATATACGAAGATCGGCAGCGTATCTTTTATTCCTATTGTAGATTCTAGTAAAATGATGGACAGTTCCATATATTAATTCAATGTCGCTTCCACGTACCACAACAATGGATAATGACACGTATTAGATTGACCTACCTTTTTTCTCTTGTCTCTCTCGCTCTCCTTTACCATTCAATACACATATTTTCTCGTTCTTTTCTATCGCCAGGTCTTGTAACTGTCTGTCATAACACTTATCGTTGTACGAGTTTCTCTCTTTAGTGCGTCCGCAGGATCTGAAAAACATAGCGAAGCCCTGTACGCATTTATATTGGACAATATTGGGCGTTGCGTGCAATAATAAGTCCAGTGGTTTCGTGGGTGAAGGTACAGAACTCGTATGTGCCAATGAACAGTTGATACATGTTGTTTCACCATATATATTTACTGGTAACGCCTCGATATTCTTTATACGTATGTACATGCCTAGCCTTGACTTGGCACTCCAACGCCTTTCCCTGGATCTCAATAACGAGTCGAATTACCTGATAATCGAATCTAGACTTTGGCAATATTTACAGACCTACTAACGATACAGTAGAAAGTGATGCTGTGGTCGTAAATCATATTTTTGAATCTTGTAGAATAATAAACGGTGACTGGTCACACTTTGGTTGATTTATGTATATGCTAATGGCTGACCGGAGTGGTTTGTTTTAATTGAGAAATTGGAGCAACGTAACGCTTGCTCTACAGTGTACTGAGAAGTGCTGTGATTGCTGAGAGTCATTGGTCAAGGCTGATTTTTGAACGGGCGTGGTGCAACATTCTTGACAGCCCGAAAATGTTTAATGACTTGCTCTTATTCCACTAGTGACCCTGCCATTAATTTGAACTGGGACTGAGGGTCAACTGGCGCGTGTATATAGAAATATAAAGTTTGTAAAATTCTTAAAGAAATTTTTCTAGCATATTTTATATCACCTTTTTCTTTAATTCACTTTCGTTTAGATACTCCGTCTGACACGACTCGCTTGGCAATCTATCAGCTGATTGGGGAATTCCGTGATTGAGGATTCAAGGACGCATTTTTCTATAGGTTAAATCAAGACGTCCAGATGCCAAAGCGTCGAACGTCGTGATACTCCGTAACTATTGCGATATTCCTTTTGCGGGAGAGTCGCGTTCCAGTCTGTGATGTAAACTTATATAAAATGGAGTCCACTCCTGTCGCCGAATTGATAATATTTGTTACATGAAGCATGACGGGTGGGGCAGCGGGACAAAATGTTTTGCGTAATCGTTCACGGGATAAAAATTACGCGAGAACCGAGCACCAGATCATTATCGATTAATGTGGATTGGTCGAAGAGAGCTGACAAAAAATAATAATCGATGGTGGCAGGAGATTTTCAGAGAGGTAAGAGTTTGGTGAAAGAAATTCTAAAAAGATTGACAGACGAAACGGTCGGCTGGATGGGTAAGGAAGAAAAAGACAGCGACACCTGCCTGTCTATCGTTTGCAATTACCGACAGAAGAAAAAAATGACTAGTAACAACCGCAGATACTCGTTTACATCCGTTCGATATATTTCTTTATGCTTTGTATACCCATTCATGTTTTGAATACCTATACGAGTGATATAGTAATTTGTACTGTTTACACGCTGTAGATACTGAATTGTAATTTTGAATTGAGTACACGACTCTTGGTGAATTATGTACAGAAGCAATTGCCAAATCCACCTGAATTAGATATCTGTGAAGTCGGCAAAGTGGCCTGGGTATTTTTAATCTAAACGTTACTCAATGACAAGGAGAATGAAAAATAAATGGCATGCAGCTGGAAGGAGCCTGGTCAATAATACATTGAGCAATCTGTGTATACGATTTCAGAGTAGGATACCGTGTGACAATCACCATGGATATATATAGTATACATTCTCAGACCGTGATTAAGAATACCTCTGAGTCTTTCTTGTAATTCTAAGCAGTCTTCCAAGAACGGAAGTATATTCTCAAGAGTTCCCCGGTGCAATCTCAAGAGTCAGGGGTCAGTTTGAAGAATTATTAAGACCAGCAAGGACAGTCGATTGCATTTCCATTTTCAGCACGTCTTTTAAAACTCCTACAAGAATCACCAGGTACATACGTAGAACTCGTAGATACATGCCCTTTTATTGCACCAGAGTAAAATAACCTGCTACCTCCACCTTCGAAGAACTGGCTCTAGGTAAAGAATAGGATAGAGTGCACGTGGGAGGAGTTGCATTCTCAGTGTCTGGAGTCTCAGTACTTACCTGAGTATAGAGATCCACGTATACAGCTGTAACGTACAAGAGGCTGTTTATCGCCACGTAATAATATATATACTTCCAGGTATATATATATCTCCTATCCTGACTGGGCAATTCACTGTACATATATAGATAGCAAAGGTTAGATACAGAGATTGGCAAAGCACTGATTTCAGAGCCTGAAGCACTGTAATACGGTGCAGGGTAGTGCAGTACAGTGCAGCCTTCTTTTACGGTCCAATATCTTTCCATTCCCACCATTTCATGGACTTGCGACCGGTTCGCTGGTCCAGGCTCGTTAGAAGGGACGCCATTATTCCTACGTATCTATATAGTCATTGTCTAGATGGATTGGGTGTGCGCAACGTGCAGCGTAGACACCCTGTGAACGATCCTCGCCCTGCATCAACGGCATGCTATTGCTATTGGCTTTTGAAAGGACTTTTGCTATTTATTTCAAGACTCTCGTGACTTCCAAGCACTCTCGAGGCCTTGTCGAGGATCGTGAGATCAAATATCAAATACCGTCCAGGTCGAGATCTCTGTAGTAACAGGGGAATTCGTGAGAGGGTGTTACTGTTGTGTTCTGTAATATAATAAATGCAATTTACAATCGGTATTAAAGCATCATATTTATTTTAGAGAATTTTAAATGGCAGCAGTACCTGTCGATGTGGAAATTCTTCAGGGGTTTCGTTAGATCGTGGATGTCGACCTGCTCCAGATTTCAATGCTGATCAAACACAATGACTCTCCAGGGGGTTTTCGTTGCGTTATCAAAAGATCGGAAGCGATTGGTTCGAGGTCGTTTCATAGTGGTGAATGCAAGATAACAGGACTATTGTTGTGGACAAGGAACGTCCTTGATATAGAAGTAACAGTGGCGCACCTTACTTAACGAAGTTATTCTAACCTCCAAACGGATTCCTGTTTCGCATAATTTCCATTGTGGCACAACCGTGCGACGTAGCAGACTGAAGTTGGCTGCAGAACGTGGTTGCGTATCAACATCTGTTAAGGCGCGATTAGAAATTAAAATCCGCCTCGTTCCCAATTCCCTGGCAGGCAAGGCTTCATCCATTGCAACTGTTAAGCAAGTTCTGTTTTAATAATGCAATGTACAAAATAACAGAACCGAGAGCGTTGTACTTCTGGTGACCAGTGAGCGTGCAAGGGAATAATTCTTTTCTTGATTCTCCCGTGTTCGCTTTCGATAAACGATAACGGCTGATAAGGTCCAGCTCGTGAATAATATTTGCGCAATATCAAACCTCTGAATTTATATTATTTCTTTTTACTTAGAAATGTCCACGAGGCGTATTCACGTTATGGGGCTCTTAAACTGTTTAAACTGTCCGATATTATGCAAGCCATGCTCCAGTTTCTGAAACCCCGACTTCGGTATTCCGACTCACTTTCACTCATTCACTCGACGACTCTTTTATCCTGGGCTCTCTCTATCATTCGCATGACTTTCACTTCTCCCGCCTTGCTAAATTCTCCCTTGCACTGTCTTACGTTTCGCCTTATCTTACCTTACCTTACCTTACCTTACCTTACCCTGGCTCACGTTTCTTACATGGTATACACAAGTAACACGCGGCCATTGACGTTCGCTGTACAAATTCACATTATTTCTCACGAACAAAATAAAGACCTCGTATTAACTTCCGTCAATAAGAGTGTCCTCGGTTGAGGAATTTTTTAAAAATTTATTTACACAAAAAACTGCTTAGACAAGACATCTTTTTAAATGTCACACTCGCCAGTCTATCGCTAGTAGAAACCATAACGTGTATCTAACGTCGGGAATGACGTCTTAGTGAATAATTAAATAATTAACTGTCTAAATAATTTCCTGATTATCCTTCAACTTTGCCATTACCGACTGACAAAGACGAATGAGTCTGAATGACAAAGATGAGCGAGAGAGAGATAGCAAGAGATACAACCAATGTCGTCAAGAAATCAATTGGACTTCATTTTATGCGCTTATAACATTATCGCTACGTAGTTATTAACTTCTATCACTGTATACATCCATTATGCATAGGCGTAACGACGTCGATTATTTCCTCGGTATTTCCTCAATCCCGAATCGAAAACTCAGCGTGCTGACAATAATAGCGATCTAATTGTTCTTGCTCCGCAACATAAACCACAGACTCCAGAGACTCGTCCTGTATTGCCTTTGGCTCTGGGTTCCACGCAGATTCATTATGCCCGTTATTAGGCAGTAACTCGGTGACTCCGTAACGTTCGTAACGATAATTACGTAACGGTTTTGTCTCGTATTCTCTCTGCACGGAGCATGGGAACAGACACGCGAGTTAACACTGGAATTAGTTGCACTTTGAGGCAAGAAGCAATTTGGTAGTTTGACATAACAAACTTACGTGGAATTAAGGAGGCTTTTTAGATCTGTCCTTTTATTTAAATTCCCATTAATTTTTATTCTTCAATTAATCCAACGCTCCCAGTCCCGCTATAGATCCTTTGTATGGCTTCGTGAAGAAATGTAATACATGACATAACAATCATCGTCGTTACGTTTCGCGTGCGCCTGAGATTTATTATCGACCCCGTGGAACCAATTAAAGTTTTTCTTAACGATCCTTCGTAATTAAGGGAACAGCGGTAGGTTCATTCAGTTGCGCCAATCCGTATTGTGCCGGTAGAATTTGATTGCTTTCCGTAACAATGTGGTTAACTGAAAACGAAGGAAAAATAAACTTGTATTCCATTTTATAACAAAATTACGATCTAATATAAACGACTGGATTCTCATTATAAAAACTTATTACCAGCACGTGTAATTATCCGGTTGTTCCTATTATTTTCCTGTTAACCGATCTGGACTGCGTCCTTAATTAATTTAATTCGCTAACGATCTCCGACTTTTTAAATTAATAAAGTTAAATTGGACCTAGAGTTTTATTATTCTAATCAGACGTTGTCGCTCTGCTTGCAGATTCTCAACGTAATACACCGAGGAGTACACGTGCCAGTCGGAACGATGCTGCTCTGGATTTTGAATGTCCTGAAGAATTCGGCTACTATCCTCATCCACGTGATTGCACTCAGTACTACGTCTGCGTCTTCGGGGGTGCTCTTCTGGAATCATGCACAGGAGGTCTCATGTACAGGTCAGTAATTTAATGGTTGGATTCTCAATGACTGATCTACTCACTGGGATATTCCTGAACGGTCGGCTGAAGAAAGAGAAAATGAGAAAACAGAAGTGAACCTGGTGACATCACGAGCATCGTACAACTGTCAATTGATAGCAGTGACCAAGAGTCTCCAGCTGGCTTGATCGATAATTGGTATGCTAGCTGGTGCAGAGGAATCACTGGTTCCTTGGTGATTATCATCTTAAAGATCAATGGATCCCACCGATCGATTCTAAACCGTTACCAAGACGCATCAGTTACCAAGACGATGACTCCAAGCGATGATCCGATGATTCATCGACCTTCCATTTACATAAGCCATGCACCAGCTATCGGTAGATTGGTATTAAAGGTCTCTGACAGTTTGGAATACCTGGCACATACACCTTAGAAAGGATCATTGTTGACGAAGCAGAGTCTGAGCATGCTTAACGCCATTAATTACTGGATAATTAGTACGTGTTCTAATGCTAATTTGATGTAAATGGTAATGCAGAAGGCTCGTTACACGGAGAAAAATAGTAGCGAATAGTCAAAGATGGCGAAGGAAAAAAAAAGTTGAGAAAACAATACGGAAAAATATCGTATACCTATTCTGGTGAATAGAAGAGACGGAGCTTCCCGACGCGTCCGTTCCCATGGATTATGTAAAAGAGTATCGCGAAATCGAGAAAAATGTTATTCTTCAAAGAAGAATTATTCCTTAAGGCAGTGTATCCATGTGCGAGTGGCTAGATGCTTTCAAAGTATGCTTAGAGTCTGGGAGTATGATACTCGTGGTAAAAGGAATTTTTCTAGACTATGTATTACCTTGTGTAATACATATGCTCGGTGCAGCTACGTACCTGAAATGGATATAAAATATAATCATCAAATTTAACAGCCACACTTCTCTAACTTGTATACCTGTATTTACCCTTTTTACTGTATCCATATATCATTCAGTCATGTGGTGCCAGACCAGTTTTAAGGTACCTGGGTACCTTTGGTAGATATTTAGATGTAGGTATAGGTTACCTTAAATTGGTAACTTCCTAATGGAAGTGGCGCAAACTTGATTTAATTACCAGCAAATACCTCGGTGCCAAATATGTATCGATCCTTGAGAAATTTAACTGCTGGGGGCAACTGGATTAGCTGAAGTTGACTGGAGATACCTTGGGGAGACAATTAATTCGTTAGGATAGAATTTATAGGCTAATTTATTTAATTCGCACCTTTCTTTTTACAGCCATGAACTCCAGACCTGCGACTGGCCCCGCAACGTCGGCTGTCTCGAGGATGACAGTTCATCGAGGGAGACCGAGGCTGATCCTCTTTTGGAAAGGTGAGCCCAATAATCTATAATATCTTTAAGAAAAATCTAGAGCGGAATAAGGTGCAAGAAGTCCAGGGAAAACAGTAGCCAGGAATTCGATCTGGTCCACCTGAAATACACCTGGTGAATTGACACCGTCGAATCCGTGGAACGCGGACTTCTCCATTGATCCGTGAAAGAGCCGATCGGCTGTCCGTGAAACGAATCCAAGAGAGAGACCAGGTTATAAAAGTGACAAGTTTACAGCAAAAATTTCTCCCTGGTTGTGAAATTCTCCAAGAATTCGTGCCCGTGACGTTAGCTATTAATAATATAGACAAGCGTACTAGGTCTGTACCGAGGTCGATTTATCGTTAAGGACAAAACCAGCTCGCAAGGAACCTTCGTTCACTTGGAAACTTGTATGATTTTTCAGGACCGTCAAGGTTCAGCCAGTACAGCGACAGCGACAGCAGCAGCAGCAACAGCAACAACAGCAACAACAACAGCCACAACAGTCCCAGAGAACAGTTCAGAGGCAGCAACTTCTCGTGACCACTTCAAGTCCTGCCGTGACTCCCATCACCGACAGACCCATCCGTCAGCGACATCAGCAGCAACAGCAACGACAGAGGACCTACTCCGAGGATGAGTACGGACCTGCCTCTGAAATTGAGAGTGATAGGCAGCAGCGGGTCTATCGAGGTCAACCATCGACGATCGGCCAGGTTCAACGCGATAGAGACGGTCTACGACGTAACATAATATCCGTGAGTCTCACCGGCCCTGACTTTCCCCCATGTTAACTGTCTCCCTCGTTGGCCTTGTCCACGTGTCTACTCTCTCCGTAATTTCAGGAACGGGAGAAGGACAGTTTGGTCAATTCTCGCGCTCAGACTGAATCCCAATATAGGTAAAGTTATTATTTTCTCTCTTACTCTTTCCTTTCTTCTTTCCTGTGGAATCACCCAAGCACGTTTTCACTGTGACTCCAGGAGCGTTCCCTCGGAATCGCCAAGGATTGCGAAAACAACCGTTTCCACAGCGGCCCCTGTAATTTCGAAAGCTTACTACAGCGATTCTGACAGTTATCCTTATTACACGATCTACGACGATGATGTTTCCATCTACAAGGACGACGGTTGGTAGACACGGATGTCATTGCTTATTACATCTGTCGTATTTTTAAGTAGACAAACGACTTAAGATATTTGTCTCTTTCGTGAATCATTAACGGGACGCTAGAGTCAAAGGAATTTGATTTTTTGTTAATCTTTCACAGATTATAATCAATATACGATCAATCAAACGGTACCGATTCAACAAGAAAATATAAGGATCCCTGAGGTCGTCACCAGCTCGAAACAATATACGCAGAAACCGAAAAAGGTCACGGTTAATGATAATGACAAATACAACCTTAATCAGGACGTGACTGTCCAGGATTACGACATCTATGATAATCAGGTAATATTCCTTTGAGAAATCCAAGAATCATCCGAATCTCATTATACGTTATTCTCGAATCACCTCTTTTTTATTATCCCATCCAGGCGCAATTGAACAAAAATAAATTCCGCATCAACGAGGGTCAGCAGCAATCGATAAGGTGAGTCTGTTGCGTTTAAAAATATATAAAATAATATAATATCTTTACGTAAAGAGATTCCATGCAAAGATAAAAGACTATCCTTCGGTTACGTTCGGTATCAGCATTAAAAATAGTAATTGTGCAAGCGTCCATCCGCAGTTGAGTCATTGCTGATCAATCTGGTTACAGAAGATGCTTAGTACGTATTACCAGCATTGATCCAGCAGCAGCATCCATGCTCTTCCGTCTTTGTTCACAATACAGATAGCTTCGATGCTAATTAACATAAAAATATCTTATTAAAAAAAGAAATACTCAAAAATCTATTTTTAATGATTATGAATTGTCTCTGGAATCTTCTTCTTGATTAATTTATTATTTTATCTACAGGACTAATATACTGAGCCATCCAAATGTTCATGTCACTACTCCAAACGTTGTTGTGGACACTTTTGTACCTTTGACTACAACAGCACCAGTTGCACCAAGTACAACCTCACGTCCATACACGGTTACTGCTCCAAGGTGCGTACGAATGAAAGGAATCTAGAGGAATGATGAAAAAAAAAAGAAATTGTTAGAGGTCCGGCATAACGTTTAAATGGAATTAACTCCAATTGACAAGTAGGAACGAATTTACATCGGCCAAGACCCAATTTCTCTGTGACCTCTTTGAATTCTCTTGAACACCCAATGGTACTTGCATATAGCTCTCCTTATTTCTTTGCCGTACTACTGGCTTCCGACTGGTTCTTCAAACACGTCGCTCCATGCTGTGTAGGCTTAACGAATCAAAGCTTGCTCTTACTTTCTCCATAAAGACAGTGCCCGCGTCCATACAGTTTATATAGCTGTGACCAATCGGACTCTTGATTTTATTAAACTGGTACAAGTCGACTGGTAGAATCCCTTTTGATGATTTTTCTCTTTCAATTTACAGTCGAGGACGTCCACAAGTCAATCGTGGTACAGCACCTCCGTGAGTATCTAATTAATTATTTATTATTTCTCTTATTTTTTCTACGTGCATTAATTTACTGGAAAATCTTCCTGGTTACCTTTGGGTTTTATTTTTTTTTTATATAAAAAAAAAACTTCTCTTCCCTTCAGACGTTCCAGACCCACTTTGAAACCGTCGACTGAGATCGTCTCCAAGGCTCAGGAATTCGTTGATATCTACAAGTTCCCTCCTTCAAGACCAGCACCCGTTTACCCGACGCCTCAGGTCGACAAACCTGCAGCCAAGTGTAGAAAAGACGTCTGCCTACTTCCTGATTGTAACTGTGGCGGCTCTGATATACCCGGTACGTGTTTTTGGATTTATTTATGCATTCTTAAAACTATTTTTATTATTCCTAATTTTTCAAAATGTCGTTATATTATACCACGGACGCCTGGCGTCGTTTATACTCTCTCGGTATACAAATCGTGCCTTCGATTTTGTGATACCTTTTTGCCCAATGTCTCGTCCGAACTGTTTATGGGCGTCGCGACGACGTGACGCAACCTCTTCCACCACCTTCGGGGCACATGGCTCGCGTTCCGAATGTTGATTTTTACCATTGACTTGCTCGACCCCAACTGGCTGAATCACTTTCTCCGATTCTAACGTTACACACTCGTTACGCGGGACGCTCGAAAGTGAAATAGATCCTGTCGATCTTGGGTGCGCACGAGTGCGTCTTTGATCATGACGAATCTTTTAAGCGATGCTCGGAAATTGTTTCTCTACGTACTTACGCAATTCTAAACTCCATTCTTATTTAGAGTACGACTTAAAATTCAATCCGCGACAGACAAAAATAAAGGAACGCGTGTAGTTTAAAATATTGGTAGACTTGAGAAAGAAAAAAAAAAGTAAGAAAAACTTTTTGGCAACGTGGGAAACAGTCTCTAGATCTATACCCTGTACTGACGGAACGAAGAGAAAATGCCAAAGGAATTTTAATTCCCATGTGATCGGTCACGCTAAGCTCTATAGGATAATCATCACTGATTACAATGATTACTCTGTTGCGAATTGATCATCGATCCAACGATCACGACGTAGCGACCTTTGCTATTTTATAAATCCAATATCCGGCTGTGCACGATATCGTATCTGCATTTAACAAAGGCGTGTGAAGTCGATGTGGTATGATATGGTTTTGGCAGCCATCTTGAGTTGAGTCTTTGATAAATTAATCCAGGTGGCATCCCCGTCGACAAGACGCCGCAGATTGTTCTGCTTACGTTTGACGACGCCGTTAACGATCTTAACAAACCCTTGTACGAGGATCTATTTGAAAAGGGAAGAAAAAATCCTAACGGGTGTCCCATTACGGCCACCTTCTATGTCTCTCACGAGTGGACCGATTATAGCCAGGTGCAAAATCTCTATGCAGTCGGTCACGAGATGGCGTCTCATACAGTCTCGTAAGTCATCATTGAGATTTAGAAAAAAAAAAAAAAAATACGGAAATGATCTGCTGCCACAGCTTCCGGACGTTCTGAAATTCTGCATTTTTGGATCACGAATCATGCGATCGACGTGTCAGGACGTATGCGTTGATTTTTCGGGAACTCATTAATTTCTCAGTGATAAAGGTTTCTACTTGTTCTTCTGATTTCTCTGTCGCTGCTCTCACCGTGCAACAAACTCACTCAGACTGAATTTTGTTGCACAACAAATATCCACGAGCCGTACGATTCTTCTGTAAATCTGTGTTAAGAAAAATATATTAGGAAATTATCCAAGAATTTATATATATATATACAGACCGAGTTACCTTTTTATCCATTACTTTTTTTCTTCTGCTATTGCAGTCAATTAAATTCCTGTACGTTAGAATCGTACGACTCGTATTGAATCGAGGCGTTTCTGAAAAAGAGAAGGCCGTTTACTAATACTGCATACTAATATGTGGTTTCTTTTTCTTTCTTTCTTTCTTTCTTCTCTCTCTCTCTCTCTCTCTCTCTCTCTCACACGTCACTCAAACTCTGGTTCACACAACTCTATTTACTCTCAATCATGGCATACAATGACATAACGACAAAAAAACAATCCCTAAAAAATTTAATCACTGGACATATTACATTGTGACCAACAAAAAAAAATTAAATACCTGTTGGACCAATATCCGTGAAACACTTACATATTTCCACACTCCTTCCTGTCCTGCACGATCCTTTGAATACAGGAGACTACTTGCCCGAGGAGATACCGCAAATCGTACTCCTTACCTTCGACGATTCCGTGAACGACCTGAACAAGGGTCTGTACGCTGATCTCTTTGAGAAAGGACGCAAAAATCCAAACGGATGTCCCATCTCGGCTACCTTCTACGTGTCGCATGAATGGACCGACTACAGCCAGGTTCAAAATCTCTATGCTTCCGGTCACGAAATAGCCTCCCATACGGTCTCGTAAGTACCAACCAGCCAAAGACGGTAGAGCTAAAAAGAATATTATATAAAAATTGTAATTAGGTAAAATCCTATTTTTTCGGCCAGAGGCGGATGTACATAAGACACAATGGCTGTACTGTATATATAATTTATATGGGTGCACAGTAGGCGGATGTAATATTAGACAACATCCGTATTTGTCACAATCGCTTACGTGATTATTGAATAGACCATATCACTTTTTGCCATGATCCTTTTTCGTATACGATCATTATCTTGCCTGTGGCGGAAGGCACGGGACTAGGAAATCTGAAGCAAATGCAAAAAATGTTTACTAAAAGGTAATGGCTGATTAATGACAGGCGTGTCCTCAATATTGAAACGTGGGTGTTTGAGATAAGGAAGAAAAAAATTTATTGCCAGTCGATTTCAATCAGATCCCCAGATCGGGATCGATATCTATTTGACCTTTTAGATGGTCCAAGGACAGTCACGTACGTGCGTTCCGGATAGGACAGATAAACTCTGATCGTGCGGTCTGTACAGGAATATGTCGTAACGATATCGCGTGGTCTAGTGAGAGTTTCATTTTTTTTTTACCTCTTTCTTCTCCTCCTTTAATCGAGTTGCTATAAAGAGTGTGACAATTCTTTTTTTCGCTCATGTTCTTCATAATCGACGTACGATCATTGATACACTAACATACTGTTTCATTAGCTGGCAATTATTGACACGCTATATCGTGTTGCAATCAGTAAAGAATAGCTCGATCAGATAATTCACACGGTGTATCGTAACGAATTTAATATCAATCTAAAAAAAAGAAAATACTAATATTCGCTTTTGAACTAGGCATATAAACACATGGAGATTTGTTGCATCTTTTCATTTGGTTTAATGATCTTGTCATTCATTTGCTTCGAAGATCATTCGCTTGCTCGCGCTATACGGAAATGATTGATTGGATTTTATTAATGGATTATTTGTGTAATAATTAGGCACAGTTTCGGTGAGCAATTCTCTCACCGGAAGTGGGCTCGTGAGGTTGCTGGACAACGAGAAATCTTGTCTGCCTATGGCGGCGTCAAGTTGGAAGATGTCAGAGGAATGAGAGCGCCCTTCCTTTCGGTAATATTCAGTTCCTTTTAATTAGAATCGATTGAGGATGAAATTATTTAGGCTGACGTTTCTTACTTACGGTTTATCAGGTCGGTGGTAACAACATGTTCAAAATGCTTTGGGACACCAACTTCACCTACGATTCTTCCATGCCAATTTATGAGAACAGACCACCCAGCTGGCCTTACACTCTGGATTACAAACTTTTCCATGACTGTATGATCCCACCTTGTCCCACCAGATCGTATCCGGGACTCTGGGAAGTTCCTATGGTGATGTGGCAGGATCTTAACGGTGGTAGATGCTCCATGGGAGATGCTTGCAGCAATCCACCAACTGCTGATGGGGTTTACAAGATGCTTATTAAGAACTTTGAAAGACACTACACGACCAACAGGTAGATAACCACGGAACCGCCACGTTTGAACATTAAGCTTACTTTACTTTATGTACATTTAGAGCGCCGTTCGGACTCTTTTATCACGCTGCCTGGTTCACTCAAGCTCATCACAAGGAAGGTTTCATCTCCTTCCTGGATACTATCGTCTCCATGGAAGATGTCTGGGTGGTCACCAACTGGCAGGCGCTTCAGTGGGTTAGAAATCCGACGCCGTCGTCTTTGATGGGCAATTTCGAACCTTTTGGATGCAACTATCAGGTAGTGTTGATAAAGACGGTTTTTATTTAAAAAAAAAAACAAATATCTTTTTCTTGATTCCTTATTTACTAATGCGATGGGGCTTTTCTTTTGTGCGAACATAGGATAGACCGAAGAAGTGCAACAACCCCAAGGTCTGCAATCTCTGGCACAAGAGTGGCGTCCGGTACATGAAAACGTGCCAAGCATGTCCTGACATCTATCCGTGGACGGGCAAAACTGGTATCCGCAGCAGCCGTATAGACAACGACGTCGACAATCACGAATGAAATAGGCCACGGCCAATCAAAAAAACCCACCAGCGATCAATTACGCGATAATCATTCTTCAATTAAGATTAATACTCGTTAGAATCGAATGGCTGGCGCGTGTCGCCATATCGAGCGCGATCCTCCTGTTTCGAGACGGGATTTTTCTTGCCACTATCTTCTGGAAGAGTTCTCTACGTTCAAGAACGTCTTCGAGAGGCTCCAATGGATAAATGACACTTGAATTTCTGAACAAGATGAATCGAACACCCGTTACCCATTTCTTCCGTCTCCTGCCTCTTATGATTCCTCAACTAATTTCACCAGCTTTCTTTATTCGTAAGTGAATCAACAAGTTCTAAGTAAATTTAATATTACGGACGTCAAAAGTAGAGAATCGCTGTTGCGGTGACAGACAAATTTTTAATTGTACATTTTTACGGAATATTTAATGGAATATTAGACGTAGGATATAGGGCTCAGGGCTGGTGAGCCTTATTCAGGACGAACGACAGCCAATTTGAAATAGTAAAATAAAAATATTAATAACGCGAAGGTTTGCGAAGAATCCTTCCGGAGAATTGATAATCGTAAGCGTTCTTATCTTGATTTTCGAAACTCCGGAATGACGCATTGGGCGAGTGACGGTATGAGACTCTTGAAAAATCGACGCCTGGCGTCGGTCGAGCGTCATCATTGATTGATTGTTAACGAGTCGACTTCAGGATTCTCATTCCTCAGCGAACAGAAAGCTCGAGACGCGAGGAGGATCGTTCCGTGAAAATTAAATTAATTGCCACGTACAGTCAGTACGATTCACAGATGGGAATCTGTCGTGTTACCTCCTAGGTACTTAGAGATATAATAATTCGTTTAATAAATAAACTTTTCGGTACAACGTCCATATTTATATTTATAATATTTATTACTCCTATAAAATATTCCATTTTCTATCCGTTATACTTATTCCTTGATTTATTATTACAAATGTCTCTCGGGTAATGGCAGCTGATACAATGTGGCCGACCAGTCGCCAATATTGAAATTGTAAATCTGGTGCGAGTCAAATGTCTTCCCGTAACCAACTTGTTCCACCCAAACTTGAGATAAAACGTCACGTCTGTTTTGCCACATCTGAAAGAAAAACGGAAATGTTACTTGTGCCATTTTTAAATTAGATATTTATGTATTACGTCTATTCACAAGGTACCAAAGTATTTTGTTTGATCCACGCTGTCATCATTTGATTCTCCTGAAGGATCGCATAATTTCTGCCTTTCGATAAATATATTTTTACAATTGTGTCGCACCCGCGAATTGCTGCCAGATAGGATTTCAATAAGTACAGTCGTGGTTTCACGAAACTCGATACTTTTGAAATACCATTCAGCTGTCTTATCAGTAAATTGATACCAGTGCGTAATTCCATAAGGATTGCTGCTTTTTTCATATTTATACAACGTGTCACGACTATCAGAAAACATTCCAGGACCTGAAAAATTCAGGTATTTATGCTTGCTCTTTCTTTTATTTAAATTTCTATTTACTTTGCACACTGTAAGAATTCGATTGAAGTCATGATGTTTCATGTCCTTTAAATAATATTGTGGATAGTATACGATGTCATCGATGACTAGTTTACCCCTAATAGAAAAAGAAAATTTTCAAAAAAAAATATAAATAATTACGTTATACATACATTCTAAGCTGCCAGGACCAAAGTCCTGTTAATAACCGTTTCAAACTGTCAGGATCTCGTCTTGTGTAACATCTCGAATTTGATTCTTCTAGAATATATGTATAATGAGATAATTTATTGAGACAGATTAAATATTATACTTAGAAGTTTTTGGGCGAATGATAAACAATCTTCGTAAGTTTCCACTATTATTCCTACGTCCAGGATGAAATCAAGACACAGTGCATAATACCAGGTAAATGCAGTCTTATCGATGTCCTCTTCAGCGAGGAATGACAGTAATTGCATCAAGTCCACTGCCTCGTGAACTCTTTTCGTTTTTATCTATGTGAAATTTACATTAACAAATTTTTTGCCTTTACTAAACTTTTAAAGAATTACCATGGTTTGTACTAGGAGTGGAATTATGGACAGTTTCATTCGAGATAAGTGAAGTGCTGCAGCAATTCGTAACACCTTAAAACCCACTATTAGTGCTAGGCTCAATTCACCTCGTAATATTCTGTTTTTGGAAATCCCCCCAAAAAATGGTAATTTCATATGAGGGTAATATGAATTTGATAAACTTTTATTACCTGTTATAAAAGATTGACATGTACACTTCTGCTGTTTTGACAATTTCCTCTACGTTCGTCCACCATCCTTTTGATTTCATTGTTCTCAAGATCATTCTTTCTAATTTGTTGGACATCTTCAAATCACCTAATTCACGGTAAGTAGTAACCGCAGTCAAGTAAGATTCACATGTATCGATAAAGCTTGTTGAATGTTTGAAACTTTTGTTTAAACTTTGAAGTGCTGCTAAGTTTGCTAATTTCCAATTTTCCTCTTTTCCATATAAATCAGAAAGACTTCTGAGCAGTGAGCGAGTTTGACATATCGTTGCTGCTTTATCAGGATGCAGTCTTCTATAGTTTGGGTAATCATCGCATTCCTGTTGTATCCACAGTTTCCAACTTTCATACAATCTATTAAAGCACAGCAAAGGTTGTTCCATGGGAAATTTTATACTGCGAAGATTTAAAGCTTGCAAATAGGATTCTTTGGCTTTTAAAAATTTACCTAGCATCACATAAGCTTCACCTAGAAAGGGATGTAATTTATAATTTAATAATTAAATCATAATAATTAGTAAAATTAAATCTTATCAACCCATGAGCGACAGGATAATTTCTTTATTGCGAATCTTGTCTTTTATATCTAAATTTTTTAATTCTTGGTCCCTTGGTATAAACTGGAATTGGATTTAAATTGATTTGATTAATCGAAGGAAGTTTTATGTCTAAATTACCTAATTCACCTCATTTCTTTCATCAGTCTCTATCAATAATTTCAAAGCAAAAGCAGACTGTCCAGTAAATATCAGGCCTGCTTCATACTCTATCATAAATTCAATGTACTTGTTAGTTTCATCTAAAAATGGGAAAGAGCCAATTTGATTTTTTTTAAATATTAAAAAAAATAAAAATCATACTTAAGTGCTTTGCGTGATGAAGGAGTTTCCAATAAATACAGTTTATAATGTAATTGCATTGGCAGTTGCGAAAATCGACAGATCCAAATAATTTCAGTTGGGAATTTAAAGAAGGATCTGTATCAGTAGCCGTGGGATATACAAATCTTTTGTTTCTTGTAAAACAACATATTTTCCAGGAATGACGTTTTTTATGTGTATGAAGATAAGAGACTGAAGATTGTTCTGTGGATATTGCTGAAAAATCTAAAATATAAAATCCTTTTAATATCCCATATAAAATAGTAAACTCCGCTGTGCATACTGTACCAGTCATGGACATCCTTATGGATGTACAATATGTTCAAGAGAGAGGAAAATAGGATTTCTTATTGGTTGTCCACAACTGATAAGATAATTAACTGAGCCAACTATGTAAATTAAAAATATCTTTAACAATACCATCTGGTTCTTGGTCCAGCACAGTAGGAAGGATACTAATTTTCCTAAGATCATGTTCCAAATCTAAAAATTCTGTTCCACCTATAGAAAGAAAACTTCTTTTTTGATATTTTTTTCTTTCCACATTGCTATTTGTAGATGCTGATTGTGTTCTACCCAAGGAAAGTTTGGAAGACATTTCAATTGACACTTTCTACAAAGGATGAGTATTATTAGCAACAAAATTTAAGTATTTTTGAAAATTCTCTATAATGTCTCACTAATTTTTGCTGTTTCCCAGGAGTTTTGCAAAACATCCCACTACCACAACCGGTACATTTCCTTGCATATTTCTCATAGAAATTCACTGCCTTTGTATGAATTTCCAACAATTGATTTGGCAAAATTTGCTGCAGAAGAAGTTCACGAAACGCATGCACTTTGAATTCCAAAAGCTTGCATTGTGCATAATTTGGCAAATTTTGTGCAGGTACATTGACTGCAATTGTCATTGACAGAAGATCAAATGAATTCATTCGAATGTTGCAATTAATATGAAGGAATATATATTACAAGTAGGATGACATGCGCAGAGTACCAAATGATGAGAATCAGAAAAAGTTAGTCTGTCTTCAAAATAGCAATACGGATCACCACCTGAGATATTTGGTCTTTGTATTGAGGCACATTCTAAAATTTGTATCCTTATTAATTCGGCAATGGCTGCAATAATAAGAAAAAAATGTAACAATGCAAATTTATTGTCTTTCAGGTAATTCTGTACCGCTGCTTGTATGCTGAGACGTGTAATTAAACATGACTGCTTGCAACATGTTACGTGTGAATACATATCCCAATGTAGCAGCACATTTTAACAGTTCCTGTTCATAAGAATTGAGACTGATATATACTTTCATCATTATATCTGAAAAGAGTATAATCAAATAGATCAATACTAATCTATAATTAAGAAATCAAAAAGTCTACCATCAGTCTTTGATAAATTCCTAGGAACGTCATTATATTTTCTATTCGGTAAGCAAACGAAAACACGACCCATATCTGTCAAGGATGACGAAACTATTACTTCTTCTGGTAGGAAATCCTTAGGTTTTTTATTAATTAAATTGGCAGGTGGAAAAGTTAATGATTCTTGTTGTGCCTCTGCTAAACTCAAGTGGAGAAAATTCAGCGCTCTATTTTGAAGTACTAAAGTAACATATGCTTCGCACCGCCCAGGGGTTTCGTCATTAGGACTCTTCAAGTCTCTAAAGAGTTAAAAATTTTCATTCTATTTCAATTTCTGTATTATTACATATTCATACTTTTCGAGTCTCTTGGGAATTGCCATGACATTCAATAATTGACAAGCAAATGCCACATTTTGTCTGGAGTTCCACTCGCTCAAGTAACACTTGAATAATTTAGGATGGCTAATAATGTCTGATGAGACTTGTGATAATTTTCCTGAATCAGATTCCAGTATTGTCATTGCCACACAGATGTTGTCATTTTTTAAAGCTCTGCATATGTATTGCCACGACATGCGGTCTAAAAATTGTACGTTGTCCAAGAGAATACATTTCCTTTCGTTGAACTGAAATTAATAAAAGTGCAGTTGTCTATCATAAGTACAGGCCTGCGGAGCATTAGGGGTTGAAAATCCTAATCAATGAGTTGTCGCTACTCTGCATTGCCTACTCCACGCTGCCAAAGGTATAGATTGTAGGTGGGGCTACTAGTAAGCTGTGAAATGGCAGACTATTGGTGGGAGAATGCTATTGCAGTAGCAGGCTGATAGAGGGAAGGCATCTGGATGAGCACTTAGGGAGAGGGTATTGTGCATTATTTTGAGCAGCTAGAAAGTTACCTTTTGCAAAATCCTATCGAATATTTCCATTGTCTTGACGTGTCGGGACCAATCATTATCCGCACAGTATTCATCAGAAAGTTGAAAGTTCACACGCAGTATGGTATTCAGATAGCATAGAGAATTTTCAGAAATTATAGGAGCTAATTTTTGAATTAATACACGTTCACGCTCTTGAATGGTATCACAGTCTGTCACATCGACGATCTAGAAAATGATTAGTAAATAAAATATTAAATTAGATTTTTATATTAATTAACACCTTACTCACGTTCACGAGAATACGGTAAATGACTGACAATGGTTTTAGCTCGTGGATCGCTTCTAACGATAGATTAATTGACATTAATCGTCGTGATTTTGTAATTGCCGCATAAGCATCCAAAATTCTGGATTTGCCAGTTCTGCTTTTACCCTAAACAATGATTCTATTAAGAAATTTATTTTTTAATTACTGTCATCAATACCCACCCTTATTAATATTCCATAGTATGATCTATTAATCGTTCCAATGTCATCCAGAACGTCTAAAAATAATTCCAACTCTTGGAGTCGACCCAGTATTGGATAATCATATTGTAAATTTCCAGTAGGCTCCATGATTTCAGATTTCCTATGATAAATCCACAAATAATCAACCAATTAATGAATTAATTCTAAAACTCAAATATGACTTACAGTGGGTCATCGATGAATTCATAAATATGACATGAACCGTATTCTTTGAGTTCCTTAATTCCTTGAGAGATGAATTTACTTTTTGGCAATTTACTATGAAGAATAGTATCGAATTCACATATCACCTGTGAATCCATATTCTTAATTTAATTCCCATCTGTTATTTTACTATATAATTATTTACCTTGTCCGAACAACCAAACATTATCTTTGGTGCTTTTTCTACTGCTCCACCCAGTATCGCATACTGTTTTCTGACTGCATGGCCAATGACTCCACAAAAAACCATTCCTGTATGAGAATAATGATTTTGTATGATAGTTAACAATGTATAGTAATGTATACAATACCTGTAGTTACACCTATAGACACAGTCTTTACTCCAGGTATAGATTTCAATGCTTTAAGCATTTTCATTGCTGAAGTTATACCACTTTTACAATGATACTGTGTCTCGTATCCTCTCAATCCAAAAACAATTAAAAACAGAACATCTTTATCGAGCACAGTCACTTTGCATCCCATATCATTAGGAATTATACTGTAATAAGAATTAATTAAAAATATTAGAAATTCTCACTCGGTACTCAGTCTAGAAAGATTTAAAACATATTTTTCATTATACCGATTAAGAGTCATAAAACACTCATCCAATAATGTAATCAATTCAAATACTGAACACTTTTCAGGAATCATGTTGATCGATACCACTGTAACTCTTCTAAGTTCTGACAAATTTTCCAACGGCTCATCCTTAGCTATCTGTAGAAACAAAATTGATAATTCTGCCACAAAAAATTCTTTATAATAAAATAATGATCACTTGTTGCAAAACTGGTTTCAGCATAAATGTCCTCAGATGAGTTCCTAACTTCCTTCTGGTAGCTTCCGCCACAGAGACACGTCCTGAAAAATCATTAAATAGAATAATAAAAACTTTTTCGATATCAATACCCAGTAAAATTCTATAATCACCAGTAAATATTTCATATCCTATGTCACGTTCATCTACCGATGAAAATTTTTTGGTAACCTTAAGATTTTCTGATAACTTTGCGCTTTCGTTAGATGTCACGCGACTTCCGAAAATGTCAGTTTCTCTTCTGTTCTCCAATGAAAATTCACTGTCATTCATAAAGGACGGTTGTACATGAGGATCACGAATTCTCTCTCTGTGTCTTATTGGATGTTCAATTACACTGGCGATCTGAAGAAACGACAGATTAGTTTTATTGATACTTAAAAAAATGTATTTTATACCGAAAACAATGACCTTGACGTTGCACGAATCTTTTATTACATATTCGTAATTGCAGGGAGTACAGTGATCCCAAGCACTGGATGCCAAAACTAGATCACCCGGTATACAAACTTTTTTAGCTTTACGCGCTTCAATCAACGGTGTTCCTCCTACGATAAAATGACGAGCCCTTTCGTCTCCGATTACGGAAAATGTTATGTTTCCAGCGGATATTGACATTTTTCCTAAAAATCAAATTTTTATTTAAAATTTATATTGTACAATTAAACCAATTTTTTATTACCTCTTGACAATAATTTAACGTGACTTTTGGAAGATTGTAGTATCTCCTGTATATGTAATGCGCAAGTAATTGCTAAGTGAATTGTATTAAATACAAATTCGTACTTTCGTACTTTCCACATAGCCAGTAATCCATCAGCTAAATTAATTATATATGAATTTTATTTATTTATGTTATCAGGAATGGGCAAGTGATAATATTGGTGTGAGAAGGACCTGAGAATTTCAAAATATCTCCTTCACTGGAATATATATTTTCAACGACAATATTTAGATAGGAATTAAGTATTGATGTAAGAACGTAAGTCCCACCTTCGCCCATATTATTGTATTTTTCGCAGAGAGCAGAAAATCCTTAAAAAAGCAATATAGAAAATTGATTTTCAATAAACATAAAAATTCATTCACTGACCGATATCCTCGATAAGCAACAAGACACCAAGAAATCTTCGAAACTCTTTTTTCGTCAGATCTATCGTGTATATAAGTTCGTCAGGGACGAACGTGGCAAGAATTCTAGTACGTTTATCGCGCAAATGTTTGTGCATAGCCTAAAAGAGAGAATTTGTCAAAAATCAAAAATAAAGTGAACAATTTTTTTTTATACTTGTCGCAGATTGGCGTTGCTGCTTTTGAAGATTGGACCAAATAAATCTGGCGTCCAGGAATGGTCATCTTTATTTTCCCTGTTGTTCATTTTCATTTGCAATGAAGTGTCGGAGAAATTTTTTTGTTGCAATTTTGACAATTTTCATCGACTTTCGACTGTCATTTATTTTTCTATTCCTATCAATATTGGATCAGGATTGGTCATGTATGGTATGTAATGATAAGATGGTTTTATTTTTTTATATATAAATAACTTATGTATTTCAGATTACATATAAGAGGGAATGTCAGTTATTACGTAGTTCTAAGCTATTACTACGCTATACATAACATAGGTAAATCCATTTGATTGGACTTGTCGTGACCTGCAGCTGATGATTTCGCATTAACAAAACGAGTCGTGAGCCGAAGTGAAGGCAATAAACGATCAATAGATTGTCCGATGATCGATCATCGATCACGATTCACAAGTAATATCGTCATTAAATTCATCCTCGAGGAATTATTAAAGTTGCGTATTCAGGAAAGAAAAGAGGATCATAATGTTGGAGCTAGTGGCGCCATCTTCAAATTTTTGTTTTAAGAAAAATGAAATTTCAAAGAAATAAAAAAATTAAGCTTCAGATTTAAGAACGCGCGTAAAAGTTATTCAAATTGAAAAACATAAAATTATTATTAAATCTTTCCAGAATGGCTGCTCGAGTCACAACTAAAATACGAATTTCGTGTTCGACATCCAGTGGAAAAGGAATAAAGAAAATTTCTTCAAGTATCAAAGATGGCGTCCGATCCTCACAGATTACAAGATAAAGCGAGGAAGAGACAAAATTATGATGAGGAAACGAAAAAAAGAATAACCGCCGTGCAAATTCCTGCCGGACGTTGTTGAAGACAAGTAAAAAAGCTAATGAACGAAAAGTAGACAAGATAAAGAATTGAAAATTAAGGAAACAAAAAAAGAAAATATATAAATCCATCTTGACTCGAATAAATTGAAATCCGTCTAAGTAGGATCTTAAGATAGATTTATCTATTTGAAAATATACGTATTTAAATTGTTTCTATCCGGTAAGCTGTACAGGACGTTTCAAAAATACTCGATGGCATATAAAAAGGCCGTTTTCCACAAAAAAAGAAAAAGAGAAATTTCATTCAATGCACCTTCATCTTACATTATTTCAATATCTCATATACACACGCATTCCACATACTCTCATTCTATTTCACTCTCTTAATCTCTCTCTTTTGATTATAAGCTCCTCAGAAATTTCCTTAGAAAAATATATTCTATAATAAGGATCTCGCGAATTTACTAATATATAATGGCAATTGTTCCAGGCCACAATTAATTAATACCGAACGTGGAAGAATGATCCGGTGATGCTGAATCTCAATGAATTCGCGACGAACTCCGTCCGAGATAATGATAATCCAGAAGGACGTTCGGAATGTAACAGCCATATTGTGGATGTTAGGCGTCCCGACGCAACTAGACGCCATGCCGTGACGACCACAATCCCATAAGTCTTTTACTCTTAAATTGCACCCCGAGCTCAGAGGACGCTCTGAGCGTCCGCCCGGTGTTATTAATTTTTTTTTTCTTTATTTATTCTTCACAATGACTAGAATGCAGAGATTCCCTTCGTCCTTCTCTTCAAGAAACATTATTCTCTGACAAGAAAAAGAAAAATATAGAGCCTCGTCAATTGTAAACTATCTCGTGTTCCTCGTTGTATCTTTTCTATCTTTCTTATATCTTGTGACGCTTGCATCATTGTCACGTACTCCATTTTTACTTGACTATTTTTTTTTTCTATCTTACATCTTGCTGTTGTGCAATTGAGGAAATTAATATGCGAGCTTCGTTCTGTAGAGATAAAATGGCCGGGCGATGCCACTTGTTCTCTGTGCGATTTCAAAGAATTTTTAAATATCGCGCCTAAAACTTGTAGATAAGTTTTTGATAAATGACTGTGTATCCTTAAATATAATTATTTATGTAACGGCACGTATGTACTTGAGCTGCTACGCGTTTGCTCTCTTTTTCTCTCTCTCTGTCTCCTTCTATTGCTTTCTCAAAAGTTCATTTTGATAAAATAAAATGAAAGAATAAGAAAATCAAAAATAATAATCCCTCATATACTGAGTGTCAGCCGTAAAGAAATTCACAAAGATTCAAAACAGGACTCAAGTATCAAACGGACGCTAGTGGAAATCATCAGGAAATATAAAATGGAAGAAAATTTTTCTGGTCCAGTTTAAGAAAAACTAAAAACAACAGACGCTTCGTAAACGCGTCGGTATCCTAGTTTCACTGGCGAACCGCAAGACGCTTGTTGAATCCTGCAAAGTCCTTATTGAAGTTCCATAAATATTTTTCAAGGAAGCAAGAGAAGCAGAAAGACAAAAAAAGAGAGCAACGAGAAAAGAAGAAGCTTATTCGATTCTCCAGACGATGTATATCCGGTATTCAAACTTTTTTTCCTCATTCGATTAACCTCGTGCATACGCCAAATCAAAAGTGACTCCAGGATGCAAGGAATAATGCGAATCTCATGAAGATGGATCTACATAAGGCGTCACCAAAATGGCGGACTCCATATTCATAAAGAAACTCATTATAATCAATCCAGTTTACGAGTGTTTCGACCGAGCAATGTGCAAGAAGAAGGACACTTTATCGGTACACTGATGGCCGCACATATTACAGGTATACGGATTCTTATAGCCATGATAACCCATATGAACTGTATACATGACAAGATTACCAAAAGCAATTTCACAATATTGACAGGTGAATTCGTTACTCATACCAACGCCTATAAAGGACCTATCGTCGGCAACCTGAGCAGCTGGTGAACTCACTAAAGGAGATTCAAAGGGACTCTCCATGTCTTCCTCGTGTTCTTCATCAGATTCATCTTCAACGACGCGACGATCCAGCTTTATTGCTCTTCCTTTGCGTCTACTGGTACCGGAAGCTCTTGGAGAATTGGTGGTTATCATCTGACTGATCGGTGGTTCCGGTTTACTCAGATCCAGCGGAGTTGTTCTAGTCTCAGGTTCAACTTCCGGTTCTATTGTTGTCGACGTGGCAGTATCGTTGACGCTGTTCTTCACGTCATTCGTTACAGGTCCATCTGCCAGCTCATGATCTACTGGTGATGTCTTCTGACAATCTTGCTGACAGTCATCAGAGAATCTTTCAGCACTCAGTGCTTTTGCGTATTCCAATAATACTGTGGATTTTAAATGTTCCAGTTGTTTCTCGCCATTCTCCTCAGGTAGTGCAAACTGATTTGGCAATGCAAAGCCACCGAATAATTGATTATACGGAAACGAAGGTACCAAGCCACTCTGTATATGACTCATGCCGTTTATTTGGATCATTGGATTCATTGGTCCAGTAGGATGTCGACTTACCGGTGAGACCTGAGGTGGTACCACTAACTGATTGGTGCCCAACGGCGACTGTAGAGAGTTTGGCACCACGTTAGTGACGCTAGTGTCTTCCTGTGTTTTCATTGGTTTCTGTTTAGGCCCCCTGCGTGTACCATAAATGTCTATTATGGGTAATGGATTGGGTGAACCATCAGCATTCAGTACCATTGCTGGTTTGTGGGAGTATTTTCTAAGGTGAAGCTTCAGAGAGTGACAGTACTTGGTTGCGTAGGAACAATTGGCACATCTGTACTGATAGACATTAGAATGGGACTTGAGATGACTGTTTAACATAGATTTGTTAACGCAAGAGTATGAACACTTGTCGCACTTGAAAGGTTTTGAGCCAAAGTGATTCCTGAGATGGTACTCCAGATGATGCTTGTATTCCGTGACAAAAGGACACTTGGGACAGGTCAGTAGTTTCTCAGCCTTGATATGACCCCGGCTGTGCTCCCAAAATTCGAGTTTCGTTATGGCCACAAAGTTGCACTGTTTGCATCGAAAAGTCTTCACTTTTCCTTGGGAGTTGATACGTGGAACTCGTAGACCAGGTTCGTCGGCTTCCTCGGATTCATGCTCAGAACGGTCACCCTGAGTTGGAGATGATCTGCTGTTTTCTTCCGACTGTGTTGTCATTTGATTAAGTACTGACTTGGCGAAATCCGGGGTCGTGCACTTTGTCGCACAGTGTGCAGTCAGGTGTTCCGAAAATTGATGCCTGAAACAGGCAGAATGGCAGATTAACTCCATGAATCTTAAAGAGCGCCATTGGAATCGGTTGGTAGTTAATTCAATAATAATCTTTGACCCACCTATTTAACGTAGTGAAGGAGCAAACAGGGCATTGAAAAGTATCCTGACCAACATCGCCATCCTCGCTAGCTGGTTTCATGCTACTGGAAACGACGTCCATAGTCTGATCTTGTGGATGCGAAGACTCGTCGATACTCGTGATCCTGGTATACTCCAGGGGCGAACCGCAAGTTTTGAACAGTCTCTGAGGACTGTACTCAAAGGTAGTGCACTGCATTGTATTGGAATCCTGGGAAGTGGCGCTACCGGGCGATAGACTGCAATTGGCAGTGGACGAAGACCTGCGACTTCTAGGGGATGCTGAGTTACTGGTATAGTGTCCTGGTGATACACCCGAGTCGTTGTTCTTGTCCTCGGAAGGTTCTTCCTTCTATCAAGGAAAACACAAAATGAACACGTGAGTAAATTCAGTCCAAGTGTAGTAGAACGAAGTGCGTGGCGTTAACGGGTTCCCCCTTTAGGGATGATAGGGAAGGTAGAAAATAAGGGTGAGATCGCTGAGTGGGTGAAAGAGAATAGTGGCGGTCATTTTGCCAGGATCCGTAGGGGGAGAAAATACACAGAGTTTCGTATAGAGAGCGAGAAACAGTGGGATTTTCCTGAGAGAGAGAGAAAAAAGAAAAGAGGGGTTGTTGCTCGGTGCGATTCACTACGTTCTGTCCTATACTAGGGGCGGCGATTACTCACCACGATTCTATCGGCGATACCACCCCAGGCGGGCGTGGTTGTCGAATGGAGGGGATGACGCTGTTCCTCGACGATGGTGTGCTGCGGGGCTTGCTGCTGATGCTGCTGTCCAGGCGCCAGGACAAGAGGTTCCAGAGTATCCCAATTTCCTCTCATCTTGTTCCTGAGAATCAAGTTATACAGAACGTTAGTTCTTTCCCTGATCAAATTCTGCTTCCAGGATATCAAGGATAAAAGAACCTGGTGCGCCACCTTTGACTCTTCTCTGCTACGTAGAACAAGTCCAACCATTTCTGATGTACAAGACATTTTAATCCAAGGACGTGGTTATTAATAATGAAAAATAACAGTCTATTTTTATTGCGTCGAACTACGTCGGCAGTGGCGACCTGGATGCAGCCTGAACAGGGTGATGCCATGTCGGGTACTTCTGCGCTCTGGGGTAGTGTATTCATTGGCAACCCAAGAGTGCGGGGGGTATGCAAAAGGGGTTTTTGCAAGGACCCTAATTCCTCGACTATTCTTTGAAAAAGGGTACCACCGACTGAATTGGCCACATTTTCTTGGCAAATCCAAACCGTAACCCGCTTCTTTGCCTGCTCGACTCCCTCCACTGTCTTGACTGCCTAACTGCTCGTATTTTCCCCCCTTGCCGTTTTGACTCCTTCGGGTACCCCGAACCGTCTTCTACTGTTGTCGCGAGGGTTGATTTATTCAAGTAGAGCAATACCGGTATGTATTATATATTTTCTACCCTAACTCGAAGAAAATTAGCTCTGGCTCAAGACTCCTCCGTTCTTATTGTCCAAAGTCGAAGCTCAGTTTATTTCTGATGCCATAAATAAAACTAGAACTGCTGTATCTCAGTGTGACGACGCGGTTAAGGGATAGGACAGGAGTCAAGGACCGAAAATAAACAGCCCTTAACGGGTCTGGACGCAGTACGACAAACAGAAAGAGAGGGAGGAAGGGACGTGTTTCAATTTTTTTTTTAATTTAATTAATGGTCACGACTATCTGTCCAAAATATTCTGTACAGATCGTGGGGAACATTTTCTGGAGTATCGTTCGTTCTTTTTATCGTCTTTTCAAAATTTTCCTATCCTCTTATCACAGTGCTTTTGGTTGCACTTTGTTCTTGTCTTAGAGCATCCGTCAGGCAGAAGGGAATTTGGGCAGTGGTCAAATAGTGACGTTAAGGGTTGAAAGAAGCTGTTGCGAAAATAACAAACAGTACTGATTATCAGTAATCAATTATCATCTTTAGGTATTATCGATCGCTTAAAGTCCTCCTAAAGCATGTCTGCTTCTGTGATTACTCATCTTTCATATATTTTTTTTTTTCTTCACAGCTTTTATCCACTGTACACAGTCAGCCAATTACCAGAAAGCAACGAATAGCAGATATACTTGTATTTGTAGAAAGTGTTAAACAAACCAGGATCGAGGCGATTACGTTTCCCCGAAAATCGTCACGTACTTTGACTACGGTTATCGAGGATTTTGGTCTCCGTCCTCAACGCTGTGAAGAGACCAACAGCATTTACGCAGCGAGGGACAGGAAGATGGAGAGAGACAAAAAAAGTATATCCAGAAATGATAATTCAAGAAAATTTTAAAATATTTCAAAAATACCAAAGATGCCACGGTAAACCCTTTCGATTGCCATTCAAGAGAAAAAGGGTGAGGCTTAGTAGAGCTCAATCTTGCTTTCTCTCTTTTTATATATCTCCTTTCTACTGCACACTCAAAAATTTTCTCGTTGCCTCTAAAGAAATTCAAAAGTCTTTCAGAGACAAACCATCTCATGTTAGATTGACAAAAAAAAGGAGTAACATCCAGGGTCGACACGTATCAAAGTTTCGAAATAGTCAGATAGCAAGCAACAACAATAAATACCAAAGAAATCCAGTCTATCCGGTAGTATATTCGGTCAAACTCAAAATGTCTTTCTGGAAAGGATAATTAAAGAGAGAAAGAAAGAAAGAAAAAAAAGAGAGAACCGCCTGTACAGAAGGTCGTAATAAAATCGATTCTATTCGTCCATAGAACAATCATACGATACACACGTTGAATTGTAGAAAAATAAGAAAGAAAAATCGTCTTCCAATGAAGAATATTAATTTTTAAATAATTTCAAATCATTTTACAGTAAATTCACTTAATTCTACTCTATTATATCAAACATGACGTCATTTCTCTCTCACTACTTCACTAATTCTCTTCGCCTCTTATTTCTCTCTTCTCCACCACCCCAACATCTCTCTACAGCTTCTTCCCTCTCGCCCAACTCCCCACCTCAACCCCTTATCCATCTCATCTATTTCTTCTCCCCTTCTCTCGTATCAGCAACCGACATTTCTAAACGTATAAGAGTTTCCTAGGAAGGAAAAGAAAAGTGAAGAAAAAAGACTTTCCAAGCCAAAACACTACACAAGTCGAAAGGTAGTCGAGGTTAGTCGAGCGCTCATCTATTCCCAGAAGAGTGTAATGAAGAGGAACAAGAGAAAGAAAAGAAAAAAAAAAAGGAGAAAACTAACAAAGTCAAAAGTATCCGTTCAAAATGTCTTATTGTCACTGTTCAGTCTTTATAAATTTCCTCAAACTTCATTGATATTCATATAGAAGATCTCCACCTTTCGTATCAATGAAAAACACTATAGTACGTCTTATTAATTTTAATTAATTAATCAATCAAATTTATATCTGTTAACAGTACAAACCTCGAGCCCGACGTGGATCCTCCGGACTCCACCAGGAACTCCCAGCAGACGTTGACGAAGACGCGACGTCGATGATGTCAATTAAACAGACTGTCACCACGATAAAGTTCGATTCAAGGAAGAAGGAAAAAAAAATATCAAAACTTCTGAGCGTTCCTTTAGTGAATATGACAGCCCACTTTTTCACGCACTTTCACACTGTTGTCTCTCTCTCTGTCTCTCTTACTCTCTCCTCAAATGGTTTTAACACGTCTCAACGTATACACTCACGATTCCTCCCGATGAAGGGTTCCCCGGTACCGTTCTTATTATTATTTATCCATATATTATTATTGTTATGTATATAAGATGTAACGTCGATGTATATAGATGTACATGTCTATATACAATTAACGGGGGTTCTTTTTTTTTTTCTTATTTCATCTAGGATCTTGCCGGACGTACAGGAAACTCCTTTCCCTCGTTAAAACTTGAAGCCCCCCGCACGCGCACGCGCACTGAACTATGGCGTTAAGGTCCGTCACGCCGTGAATGCCTGAGGTCGACTGACAACAACCTCCTAAGTCCCAAAGTGGAATACTGACTTATTTGTGGATTTGCGAAGGGGCCAGCTACCCTCTCTCCGGTGGCTTTAAGGGGGCCGCCCAATGGACGCTCGACGATTCACGGAATTCATAGATGCTTTTGGCAAAGGCTTCATCCCCACCATTTATTCAGGAGACTAACCTCCCCCACCCTGTGGTCTTTGACCCTCTCGTCACTTCTTACCGATATAGCGGTTTCCACTTCTTCCCGTTTTTATATCTGGGAATTGGGATGACGGTTCTCTCGGGATTCACTGTGATCACACGAGGGGTGAGTTTTGATTTTTTTTAATTAAATTTTTTTATTTCAATAATTAATTTGGGGATTTTTCAGATGTTTCCTTTTGCCTTACGAAGTCTTGAAGGAAGGGTTGGTGTATCCAGAAAAGTCATAAAGTAACGAAAACGTTCTTTTTGCAAAAGCAGGTTTAAATATATTTTGGTAAACGTAGCGAGAAAATTTTTGCCGTTCAACAACAGAAGCGTCGGACGTAGGTATTTTGCATCCTTAAAGGATTTTCCAAGGTGTCCCCAAGAGAAGAAGGAGGAAAGGGTAGGATGAAGGTACCCGGGCGTGGATGTTATAAATTGTCATTCAACCCTTTGACCTGTTTGAACGTCTACGGTGGTGGTTGTGGAAAAAATGCCGTTTTTCGAAAGTTCATCAAAAAATCTCTCCGAGTTCTCAACCCTTTAACCCCTTCGAATATATAAGTATAATCTTTTTTCTTGGTCCTCGACGACCTCCTTTATCCTCGGGAAGACCCCTTCGACTTCGTCCATAGTTTTTCCCTCCTCTTACAATTCTTATACCCAAACACTTTTCTCATTTACTGCTTTTACAGTTAAGTTGCGAGTTCCCTATTGCTATTCTATAACTGTTCACTTTAGTATATATCTCTCTCTCTTTTTTCTTCTCAAGAACCAATCTGTCACGGTGACTCCTCTGCTTGTTGAATAATGAAAAGTTTCTTTTCTAGGAAGGAAAAATTATGGCAATCTTTTTTTTTCATACTTTACATTAACCTTTTTTAAATTCAAACTGTGTATTTTAACACTCTTGTATATTTTTTTTCCAGGTAATCTAATGTTAATGGGGGCAAAAAGGCTAATTGGACAAGATCAGATAAACAAGAGTAAATATATAAGTTAATTATAATTTTGTCTATCGTACTGTCTTCCTTTTTAAGGATATCGATCGAAAGTGATGGTATTGATCGATATCGATATATCGGGACGTATTAAACGTATAATAATAACGAGGAATTCCGTAACGATTTATCGTCTTTCTTTGTTTTTTGGTACTACGTGACCACTACGTACTTTCAATTTTCATGGTATAAGAATCACACGCGTTTAGATTTCCATTGATAAGATAATAATAAAAATGCCTAATTGATATTTCAATGCCATCCGTTATTATCACACGACTTATTTATATTGTCGAACTTTATAAGGGTTTTGCAGTTTTTCATTTTCACACTTCGTACATTGTCAAACGAAATCAGACTTATTAACAGCATAATGACAGCGGTACTTCTTTACCCTTTTCTAACTGCTATACTATAACCCAATAAGGTATCAGACAATGTAAATGGCCGTCGATTGTTAGATATTTCGTAAATGCCGCTAGGTTTATTATTGACCTCTGCCAACGGTCTGGTCTAATTGGATTTTCGTGTCGGGGCAATCACTGAAAAAAACCGCAACGACTGCCAACTGGGTAATGACAAATTTAAATGACAGGTAGAGATTTTTCACGGAGTCAAAAACGCTAATATGTTCCACAACGTTATCGTTAAGGTTATACATATTTTTATTACGTTATTTGCCGATATTTAATTTGACTGACAATGACGTCACAGTAGCTTTACGATTATTACGACTTATTAGAAGCAATATATTGAAAATTGTTAAAATTAATTTTACTGCGTCACTTAATCTATAATCTTTATCGTAATCCACCATTTTGTTTGCAAAGTGGTTTTAATTTTGGGTTGATCCACTATTTAATAATGGCGACTGTCGTTTAACAGGACCTTTCCGCACTAATAAACGCAGCTGTCAATTGTTTAGTTTATTTTTATCCTTAAGTCTGATCCTACGGTCGTTCATTTTGTCCCTGTTAATACAAGAAAATATTTTCTATAGAATTCCATGGTAGGGACTGTTTTTCTTATAGAATTGTTATCAAAAAATATTTCATTTGTCTTTTTTAACTTTACAATGTTTTTCACTTTTTTTATTACAGGAAAAGAATGAACAACGTTTCAAATACTTCACGTCGCTTATCTCTCTGCTGAGTCAATCAACGGAAACGTGATTTCTTAATTATATGGCAAGTTTTGGAAAAACGCGCACGAGCCAAAACCTTAATAAACCCTTTCACTTTGAGTGAGAGTGGGGGATGAGTCATTACACTCGAGTCCATCTACTTCCCGTTGCTCGAGGGAAAATATGCATTTTCAAAATTAGCAAAACAGTTACTAAGCATATCGCGATTAATATTAGTCAGATAAAGTCAAGTGTACGAGCGCACTAAAGTTGTATTAGTCAGAAAGAAAAATTTTAGTTTAGTCGTTTACGTTAGTAAGTATATATATATTTAGCTTATTAATTAATTTTGTTAATTAGCCTATTCATACATACCAGTACTACCCACAGCCAATAAGTAATGACAATAATGGAGTGATGATCCAATAAAAATAAAAAAATTAAAAATTCTTAAAGGGGGTGGTTATCTTCGGTAAAATTATTCGGAAAGAAATTACGAGTAACTGGATTAATATTTGGTGTAAAAGTATTTCAACCCTTAAAGAATTGACCGTGGTCTAACGTTTAAGTGTTTGACATATTTTTGAATATAGTCTTGTTTTCGGGGTCAGTATTTTCTAAAATTTACGGGCCTCACGACAGTTTTTATTGACAGTCGTTGACTTTACAAACTCTGTACTGTTACTTGTATACTGGTAACGGGGTTAACGGTGGAGAAAGTACTATCCCTTCTCTGGTTCCACCCTCTAATCACCCCCATCCGATGACTCTCGCTCTCTTTCTGTCTCACTTCAAACGTGTAAGCGACGATCGATGTAAGAAGGATGAGAGAGAGAGAGAGAGAGAGGGAGAAGGAAAAAATAAGAGAAACATATAGGCCTATTAGGTATATGCGAATTTTTGTATTTTCGAAAAGCCAGATCGTCTTTGCGATTAAATCGCTCGTTAGAAACTAGTTCCAAAAATAGGGTAACGATGTAATTCACGCGTTTACTCCTTTCCTGGTTGCTTTAATGCGTAAGCGGCAAGAGAATTTGTTAGTCATTAAGGAATTTTGTAAGTGTACAGTTTTTGGAAATTTTGTCAAATCCATCGGGAGAGCTATGAAAATTTTGAATGGGGTGCTTGAAATTTTATTTTTTTTTGTCTTGCTATAGACAAATCTACCTTGTAATCCGGTGCAGGTAGGGTGGTCATAAATCCAGTTTCCAAAATTGTACAATGCATCGTTATCTAATAAGGACAATTTTCATGGGGATGGAACTTAAGGGTGAGGGGCTTGCTCGCACTTTGACCTTTATATGGAAAGGGACAAGGTGACACAAAACGAAAGGGTCTCAGGGTGCGCACCATGACACCGATTAAACAATAGGTTATATGGAGCAGCTTTGGCCCTGCTTTTGGCCAATTGTTATTGTTATTATTATTGGCCGTAATAACTCGACTGAAAATTAGGAAAAGTCAACCCGTCTCTACGACCCACGTGTTTTGTCTGTACTCATTGTTTTTCTTTTTTCGTTTCGACTGCTCTTCCCCATCCCTGACAATTATTTCTTAAAGGGATGAAAAGTCAAAATTTATATTTCCAACAGTTCCAGTCGTTGTACAGTGCTGGAACCCTTAAAGGGACGCTTGCAAAATTTCCTTACAGTCGAATTTTATAATTTTTCAAATACCGGCTTCATTATCTTATCAGGGATTTATGAGATTATCACTTTTTTTTTAATTAGTCCCTTTTCGCAAATTTTTATGGCAGTCTAGGATTTACATTACTGATTACTACTCTGTGCGGTTAATTAGGTTAAAGGATTGACTAATTAGTTTCGAAAATTATATAGGGAAAAAAATTTGTCTTTTGGCGACTGCGTCGGGACGCTTTTAACTGTTCTTAGTTTTCTTAATGGCAGAATTGTTATTCGCTGTGATTGTACTGAGCGATAGTGAATTTTTGGAAAATTTGTTACATTATTGTCCTCATTAGGTTAAGTTAAACTCGTTAGTGTTATTAAGCGTGCTTAAGGGTATTTATTGTATCCGTTATGCTTTCGCGATGCCCTAATTTTTAATTTGGGTTATCACTGATTGTTCCAAAGTAAAAAAATTGTTTATAATAATACATTTATCTATTTCCAGATTCATCCCTGCGCAATGGAAAGTAAGAAAAATATTTTTCGCCCGAAATTTCGAGTCTGCCAACCCCTACGGGAAAATACGAAAGGGATACAGAAGGGGTTGAAGGCACAGCTGTTTAAACGCCACCCCCTTGACTCACGACCCCAGGTATTTGCGTGAGATTATTATTCCCAGAAAACGCAAAATTCTTTTTCAGCAATTATTAATTTTTTCTTCCACTTTATTCCCTTTTTTCAGATTTTCAAAATTTACCAAACGAAACTCATAATCCCTCAACACTCCCCAAAGAAATTATCAGTGTGAAATATACTCTGTGTACTAAAGAAAACTGAAGCGCCACAGGGGTTGCCACCCCTGCCAATCATGACGAATAAATAATAACGTCTCTGACATACGTGCCCATACACATCCAGGTAACGTATTAATCAAAATCTAAAATCGCCCAACAGTAAAACCCAGTCATAAACCACCCATAAAATTTTCCACCAAAAAAAAATATTATTTTTCTCCTTAAATATCTCCCATCTAAATCTCAAGATCTCTAAAAAAAATTGCCAAAATCTTTCCATACTAACAAGTATAAAATTTTCAGTACTTTGACTCGTGCAGGGGTTCCAGAGGTCACATAGCCCAATTCAAAAAAAAAAAGAAGGCTCGTGCTTTTCTATAAAAATGTTAAATCTGGCAACGGTCAGAGGGTCTTCCGGACACGAGCGGATCTATTGAAAATCGCGCAGCCACTGACGTGGGGCAATTCGACGGCGCTGTGGCCGTTGTGGATCCAGAATGTAAAATATAGAATACAGAATGTCGAGGATCTACAGGACGTTGCAGGCTGCACAGCACAAATGGCGTCCCTTTCGGTCCTCTTCAGGACAAACAACTGACAGCTGACCCACGCTCGTGCGGGGTTGACCCATACTTATGGTTCATCTGCTGACACCCACCCCTATATATTCTGAGGATAGCCTCCACGTATCCCTCCTTACGTGTATCCACATATCCTCAAGTATACATATATATATATTAAATATATAGGAGGGCTACTAGTTAACGCCAACTTCTAGGAGCATCCCTTATTCTTATACCCAGTGTGTACACTGTACCAGTGTTACTACTGTACCTCAGTAGCCGTCGAAGAGGGTGAGTAAGACTGATGTCGGTGGTGGTTTTTTTTAGGCTAACAGGGGAAGACTATTTTTCTTCTACCCTCTTGGTTATTTCTTTTTTTTTACTCTCCTAGTTCCTTCTTCCTCCTTCACCCCTCGCTATATATGGAATGAACTAGACCATTTCCTCTTGGGATCTCTACCAAAATATTCATGGTATTTTACCAGTGGCCTTTGACCCCTGAAATATTTTTCAAGATCCACTGAAATGGTTTTGTTTCTTGGGTTCATTAATTTTATTTTTTAACTTTTTTTTGCTTGAGACTTATGTAATTTATTTTTATCAAGGACTCTGGCAGTGTATTCTAATTGTGTTTTCATTGTTACAGGGAGTTTATTTGCACTGTAGTACAAAGGATCAGGATTTCACTACAGGACCTGAACCTACCATGGAGATTGGATAGCAATTCCAGATTTGAAGAAACGTGCATGGGTATCCTGACGAAGTACCCTTTTCGGTCCTTTTGAGGGATCCAGGAATATAACCTCTAAGAGGGGTCGGAAAGAAGAGAAAAAAAATAGAAAAAGGGAGAAAAAATCGTTTTTCTCGAATCCGCGGCAGCTGGTCAGTTCCGTACGCCCTTCGTGTTCCGTTGACGGGCGTCTTTCTTTCTCGTAGACTCGCCATATCCTCCTTCTCTCTTTATCCCTCTTTCGCGTCTTCCTGAAAAATTCAGGGTTCGCGTAATTCGACCGTTTGTCCGTAACGCATAGGGTACCACAGAGTATATAGAGGTTTTAGCAGCGATTCTCGAAGGAGGGTAGTTTTGGATCGAGGGTAAAGGGAAGAGAGGGAGGTTATTGGTCAGAATCGGTCAGCAGCAGCATCCAGCAACAACAACTATAGCACTGGGATTGGTTACGAGTGGCTCGTAACCTGATAAATAAGAAGCCCAGGGGTCACTGCAATGAGAAGGGTCAGTTTCTGAACAATGCCAAATGTATGGCCTTTGCACCCCAGGTTAATATGCGGCCAACTAAACATTGGATATGGACAATGCAAGATTTATAGTTGGACACATACGCCGCCATTGTTAAGCAGCACTGGACGCTCTTTGCACCCCTTGTATGTGGAATATAACGTCGATCGGTCAGACCTTTCCCATTGGTCACCTTATAGTACTTAAGGATTTTACAAAATCGAATGCGCCATTTGCCAGACGTTACGCAATTCTCATTGTAGCGTGCGAATTCTCTCGATTTTCCCTGGGAAACGCGTTCTGACCCTTTGTCCTTTATTAACGGCTCTAATGAAAATTTCCACTGGTCCTCTGGATATTTTCCTGCCACCGTATATCGTATAGGTTATGCGTGAGAGGCGTCTCTGTCACTTTTTCAAGACTGACAGTTTTTATAAGAAAATTCAACAATTTTCTCTCTTTACTCGAAGCTCTTTTACGGAATTTTTTATATTTTATAGTCGACACGTATTTTCATTTTTTTATATTTTGTATAAGATTTTTTTCGACATTTTTAACAGGTAAGGGATTCATGTACGATCGAGGGGAAAAAAGTGAGGTTAGGTTGCGTCCAAAAAGGTAACAAACGAATCTTGTCACAATCGGATTTTCTAGAACGGAACGAATGCACTCTGTACGATGATCATTTTCATTTATGGCTTTTTTTTTCGTCCCTGTTTCGGCTCCTGAGGGGCACGTTAGCCCCTCATGGGCGGAGCATGGGGCTACTACCCTCGTGGCAGACCCCCCTCCAATCCACCCTGCCACACGCGTTAATTCTGGCCACTTTTCAAACGTACTCTGTTCAATAGCTTTTTTTTTCTTTTCTTTCTTTAGCTTCCTTTCTTTTCCTCCCGTTTTCTGCTTTTTCACTACACGTCGATACGACCCAAAATGCGTGAGCTCGTGTCGCCACATTTTTTTTTCTCTCTGAACCCCTCGTACCCCGGTTCCCCCTCCTTGCCCGGAAATGCTCTTTGTACCAATGGAAAAGTATCCCAACAATATTGAGTTCTTCCACCTTGTTCCCAAAATCACATGACATCCGGATTTTGTAATACGATTACAGGGTATTTTTTTTAGCGACCCAAAGTATACTAAGGGCAATCCGGGCAGAGGCCCCTGATCGATATAGATTTTTTTTGGCAAAAAAATTGGTCTCAAGTGCATTTTGACTTTTGGACTATAATAACAGGTTTGGATATTACGATTATATTCATTTTGTACATCCATGAGTGTCTGATTGTAATATTTTTTGGTTTTAGAAAATATTCACTGCAATCCTACTGTTACTCTCCGACACCGGATGAATCTCCTTCTTTTTAAGGACTGACTGCTATTTCTTGCACATCATGGCAGGCGTGCTCAGGACTTGGTGGGTCGCGCACAAATAGAAGTAACCAACAAAGACCCGTAGGAGCCATTAGGAATGCATTTTAATGCACTGCGCAAACATACAATGGATCCCCGTAGGTAAAGAAGGGGAAGTGGAGAAAAAAATCGTCCATTGAAAATCAAATGCGAATCCTGGATACGTTTGACAGTCGATCGATCTGAACGCGTCATCGTCAAGCTGCTACTCAACGATACGAAAGCGTTTTCCGGGTAGCCACCCTTGAGGTGGTTGAAGAAAAAAATTATTTATTAAAAAAAATATATTTGAACCAATAAGGAATAAAAATTAATAGAGTCATGTATAGGTCTGATGCCAGTTAAGGGATGAACGAAAGGGCTCGAGTGGCGCTCATTGTTACACAATAGAGATCAACCTGTTGGGAATTGAAAGGGGAGGTTTTTTTTTCTCTTTAAATCGCTCCCATTAGCCACGGGTGTGAGTCCTGTGAAGAAGGGTGGGTCGACTGAATTTTTTTTAATCGACAAAAAACTCCCCCTGCATCGGATCGCGAGCACAAGTGCATCCTACCTGCGCGTGCTTCAAGTGCCGCTTGTAGGGGTTGTTTTTTTGGCCCACGGGGCTCCCCTTTCTTTTCATTCGTTTTTTTTTTCATGACGCAACGCGATCCGTAGATAGTCAAAAACCACTGGCTTAAATCACCAGGATAACTACCCCTGTATTTGTCGAGGGGTAACACTTGCTTGTTTTTTTTTCATAATTTTTTTTTTGACTTACGACACGTGTAAACGAGATGAAGTGCATCCTTGATCAATATTTTGAGATATCGGTACGATTGAATGGTAATGAAATTTTGATTGGCAATATTTTTACAAATTTTATATTCTTCGAGTATTTAGGGTTTACCAGAATTTTCAATTCTTTTTTGTTTTACCGTTATAGAAGAAGAATGCAATATAAATTTTGGAATTTCTCGCAAAAAATGAGAATAAAAAATTTGTACCGAATAATCCCGATATCTTAGGATGTTAAAAAAAAAATCGTAAAAAAAATACACCCCGTAGTAAAAAGGTATTGTGCGTCGTAAAAGCAATAGCTGCCTAATGAGCGTTTTTCTTTAAGGATAAGATTTTCTACACAAAACTTTTTTATATACCGCGATTCTGGCATCTGAAAGACCACGGTACCCTGAAAGGGCAAAAGGATTAGAGACGTAATCTGGTGTTTCGAACTTTTACAATACTTAAAAAAGTCCGAACCTCTGGCATGCCTCCGCTTACGGCGAAGGAAAGGGTTGAAAAGGGTTAAGCCAATTGAGGTAGGGAATGAACGCATCAGGTCCCAACTTAATCTCTTGGTTTTTGCGGAGTCGCTATACTTCTTGGCCGAAACCCTTTTTTCGCGCGAGTACAGAAAATTAGTGACAGTAACCTTCTTTTTTTTCCAACCCTTTTCTCACACTCACCCTCGACTCGGTACTTTCACCATTTTACAGCCGAGCTGCAGGCTGGAAAAGTAGGTTAAAAAATATCAGAAGAACTGCCATTACCAAGGGATTTTTGAAAGCCCGTAGTCGAAGAAAAAATTTGGAAAATGAAAAAAAAGATGCAGGAGACTTTCTTCTGCACACGAATTTCCAACTTTCGTATTTTGAGAAATCGTGAAACGAAGCTTCCACGTCGTCCATTGTCAGGGATGGCGGACCAGAGGTAACGTGCAGGATCAGAAGACCAGCTGGTCCCTTCAGGAAATGAATATGCTTAATCGAACAGAGATCTTTTTACAGGATGATCCCTGGAGGGTCCATAAAAACTGGCCAAACTCGGAAAAGATCCTTTTTTGAGAATATAGAACAAGAAACAGACCTCTGACAAGAGCATTAAAAAACCTTTAGATTTTACGGATTTCCTATACCGCCCGCGAGTGCGAGAGAGACAGACTTATGGGCATCTAAAGGTGTCAGAGAGAGAGGCGAACAGTGCAAACACGAATCGTGAGTCATACCCTTTCTCGAATTTTGCCAGTGGTAACGATATGGCCTTTTTTTGTATTTTATCAAAAATTTTTTTATTATCTAGAGAAAAGTGTCAGTGTCGCAATGTATTTTCCGAATTTATAAAACGAACCACGTGAGATATGCGGGAGATGAGAAAAAGTTTCCGAAAAATCGAAACTCTCGTCTCGTCTACATTCCCCTTCCAAGAGCGAGAGAGAGATAGAGAGAAAGAGCAAGGAGAAAAAAAACGACGTCGACAACGACGAGCAGTATTTTTCGGGCGTTTCCGTAAAAATCCTCATGGGGAATATGGGGGAGTTTGGGCAAAGAGGGTGGATTCATCCCCCGATGGACCCCAGCCGGCTCGTTCACTCACCCCAGAAGCCAGACCTTGCCAAAATCACGATTCCACCCCTCTCTGACACTCTTTTCTACCATTTCTCTATGAAACAGTGATGGCCGCTATAGAATTGTATGTATTTTCGATTTTCATGGATTATATCTGTTTTCGAATAATCTCCTATAATAGTAATTTTTATTTTTCATCTCTGTTTCAGACTGCAATTGAACTACGTGACTTAACTGAAGCAGCACTGCCGTTTTCAAAAAATAGAAAGTGACTTCTATGATAACGAAATTGTCTGAACGCAACTGTCAATATTTTCATATCCTGAGGGCTGATCGACAAAAAGTAAACTCGAAGACGAATCATTTCGAAATGACATATCGAGCGTGGTAAAATAAAAAACAACGGCAGAAACTTTCTACGTTAATTCACAGGAAAGTCCAATATTAATATACACATATAGTATCGTGAATTCATCATATGGCACTTGAATACAAAATTAAATAGGAATACAGAATTTTCTTTGGCTATCAGAATCACGGACAATAAAGGACAAAACGGTGGACTGTACAGATAATGAAAATAATTCGTGATTGTCAGTATGTAAGTAAACAATATATTTATTGTTATCGTTATTGCTAAGGCACTTGATACCGATATAAAAATGTACGTCACAAATGATCGCCAATGAGCATGTTTTTAAATACTGATATTAAACAACTAATTTAATTTATGTAGTATAATCTCAGATGTTTATGTATACGCTTGCGCCATTCAGGGGAGAACGCAAAGTTTATGTCGGATGTACAAAAAAGAAAAATACACTAAAACATTTCCCAATAGACTAATTAAACGTATAATTATAAACAGATTAATTAATTAATCTCTTAAACTCGTACTCGCAACTGTTTCAACGTACATTTATAAAATATGAAAATTAACGTCTTTTATTGTACAATAAACTAACGGCGAAGACTCCCCTGACGTAAACTACGTACAGTGTTCATTTTTTTTTTATTTAAACCAAAAGCAAGGTATAGGGTGGGAGGGGAGGTGGTAGTCGATGATATTAATAGTATCGTTAAACTGTAATTAAAATGATTTACAATTATAAGGTTCCTATGTATAGTATAAATGGGCTTCTGAAAAAAAACAAGCTTCTGTCACGGAGTGTCCCACAGGTTATGTTTAGTAACATAGACGAGTCGATAAAATAATTAATTGTGATAGTCCTACGGTCTTAATCTCAAATTTTACTTAAACTGACCTCAGGTTAGTCTTTATACAGAATAAAAAGAAAAAAAGAATACAAAGGATCACTCCGCGTCCAGCGTAGTCTCTTCAGGAAGCGCAGTTGCTCTTGTTTTTCTTTTCTTTTAATAAAAAAAAAAGGTCGACAATTAATCGCGCCTTATGAATATTATTACTCTTCAACGTTTCAGTTCTATGATACAAGTAATAATAACATAAACATACCGATTAGACCGTTTTCTCCAGAGAAAAGAAAAACTGACAATCGAGTCTAAACATAACCTAAAACTCCATTTATACTCGCACGTTATAGCCTTCTAATAGAGACACGAAACCTTAGGCCGTCAACGTGGAAAATAAACGAGGTGAAGCCGAGGCAGGTGAGGATTACAAGACGTGATAAATATATCAATTTGAAAGAAGGATAATCGATAAAGATCAATATTAAAAGTAGCATCTCGCCAACGTCTCCGCAATATACTTTTCTGTCACGATAAGAAAAGTCGGAGAGAGCCATCTACTTCTTCTCCTTCACTTACGCCTCTTTCTTCTCCTCTTTCTTTTCCACGTTGCCAACATATTAAATTTACAAAACGACTTTCGCTACTTCGCGTTTCTCTCGCATCTCGTTTCTTCTCCAACTCCGATCGGAGTATCCTAAATTAAAATAACCAAAGGTAAGAGTGACGGAGACCTTAGGGCCGTCGCGCAATGCAAACGACAATCCGCCATTGTCCTTAACTTCTATTTTCATTAACGAGAAAAATATATCGTCCCAATAACTGACCCGGGATAATATTTACTAGTGTCTATTGCTTTATATTTATATTTCGTCTTGAATTTCATTTTAATATCAACCGCCATTAAAATTTGATTATCGATACTGATATCGAAGCTCGTAAAAGTCGATTAAAAAAAATTAACGAAAATGGCGTCGAGTCGTGTCACTCTTAAATTTCATACGTTACAGGCTAAGCTGCCACTTTAATTAATTACATGTATATGCATAATATCAGCTGTACCGACCGAACACAACGGACGGTATTGACCTTATTATATATATATTATATATTAATAATATATATATAATAATATAATAGCTCTTACAAAAAGTAAAGACAAAGAAAAAAAAGTACAATTTAATAACGAAGGGAGGGCCCTCACCTTTGCCAGGGATACGTGGGTGAGTCCCAGAAAGGCAGCCCGTGCTGATACTTAGGGCTAGAAGATATTTAAGTATTCTATAAATATCATATACTTCTCTTGCAACTTTCATTATATAACTGTGTGTATAGTATAAAACGTTAAGGGAATTTTAAAATCTAAACGGCATCCATCTTTTAATTCTTCGCTTCTCACTCTCTCTCTCTCTCTCTCTCACACACACACTATTATTATCTATAATTATTGCTCTTGTCGATTTTTTCATAGTTTTATCCACGTATCTTATTTTTTTCCTTCGAATTATCTCGTCTCTCCCTATCGCCGACATCAATAAAACTGCAATTCGTAACAAGTATAGACTTTATATATAAAAAAAATATATATATATTCATTTTGTGTTCACTTCATAACCTCCCTCAAAATATTTAAAGGTCAAAAAACGTGCTGCCTATATTTTATAACAATTACCACGTGTTCACGTAAACGTTTCGTATGGACGGTTATTGCTTTGAAAGTTGACGGCGTCAACCGGTTCTTATTTTCCGGTTTTTAAATATTTTTTTATCTATTTCTTTTTCTCATTCTCACTATAACGCTCTCTCACTCTCTCTCTCCCTCTCACTCTTAACTATATATTGTATACGTATCTAAGAATGTCGGATATACACTTTCCCGTGACATTCCACTCAAAAAGTCTCTCTCCTACAATTTATAAGGCACTGATAAGAAAGTCACCCTGCCAACCCGAAAATCAATCGATTTCGTCTCATACATGACTTTCGTCCCCCTTGATCTCTCGTATCTCTCTCTCTCTCTCTCTCTCTCTCTCTCTCTCTCTCTCTCTTTCTTCAAATATAATTGCACTTTCAACGCCTCATCGTCGGCCGACGACGAATCGCTGACTTCCGGTCGCAGCCAGTAATATTTTGTCGTATCTTCAACAATTTACTGCATTTTTACTCCACTTCCGTTCAGGAAGTCGCGAATGCAGATTTACAATAATTTCTTCGATCATCGAATCTTCGATACGTCATGAATACAAGACTCGAGCTCGGCTTAAGAAAATACATTTTCATTTTTTATATATATTTATAGAAAATATATATATATAAGCTCGACACAGACCGGAAGTCGTGAGAACGCCATGTTATTTTTTTCTTCTTCGTCATCGTCTTGCCCCTTCGCAATTGCTTATCGCAATTAACGCGAAAGGCTCGCGATTACGTATTATCAAGATTATTGTCACGATGCATGGCGTTCCATAGTTTATCTTTTTTTTCTCTAGTTTCGTTTATATATATTTATCTTTTTCTCTTTCTCTCTTTTTTTTATCGCTCCCTATCTATCTCTCCCGCAGTGTTTCTCTTGGGCGGACGTTCAACCGTGAGAAAGAAAAAATACAGAGTCTATTTACATGACGTTGGCGAGTGTACACGCGCATATATACAAAGAAGTCAAGAGAGAAAGAGAGAGAGAGAGAAAGAGAGACTGATAAGGAGAAAGAGAAAAAGAGAGATTATGAATCGAGCTGCGAGTCTCTTGAGGAGTATATCAATATGTGTATAAACCTATGTAAAATAATTTGCATAAGGGCGAGAGACGATTGAGCAGTAAATGTCGTATTACTTGTATACTAAAGGCCACGAAATTTCATGTAATTCACTTGTTATCCTTACTTCCTTGGCAGGCCACATCCGGTTCGTGGCTTTTAAGAAAATAAAGAGAACACATAAAGATGCTTACGTGTACCGCGTTTGGAAATCAAACGTTACTTCCGGTATCCTAATTGACACTTCTGAACATGAATGATCTCTCTCTCTCTCTCTCTCTCTCACGACCCTGAACGCCGTCGTTCTGGTTTCTTAGAAATGTATATAGACGCATCGGTTATCGCAATTCGCAGGAGCAGCCGTCGAGCACCTTACTGTAGCGAAGATCATCCTGGTTGGGGTGCCACTACAGCCACGTCAGGACGTTCTCGGGTTTGCTGGGGTTGGGATTGATGAGGGACTGTACGTCGTCCAGGATATCGCTGCTGAACTCTTCGCCCAGCTAGAGAAGATGAAGAAACCAAGCGAGAGCGATGAGTAAGCCAAAGAGTGATGCTTGTAGCTAAAACTAACCAGTACCAAATATATCTCTAGTTAGGTACCTGAAGAGAAGGCACGAGGTCATCGGTGGAGTCTATGTTGTCGCTCAGGGTAGAAAGATCCGGTGTTTCCATCGGCGCACCACCCTCTGGTAATGAAAGAGAGTATATATATGAATTTGAAAGAAGATTCAATAAACAGCTTTTCTATTACTTTTTACACAGGATGGATTATCAGTATTTACCACTCGTCCCATCCATGTTGTCGTCGATGTTCGCCAGGAAGTCTTCCGGCGTGTGAGGAAGGGAATACGCCGAACCAAGTCCCAGACCACTGTCAGCACTCTCCTGACGCGCATGCTGCTCGTTTATACCTGGCAGGAAGGGGTCCATCGCAGCATCCGTATTGCTCTGTCTCAGCATCAGTTCTTGCTGGAGTAACAAGATATTATATGAATTCGTATTACGTGGATGAATTATTGGATCCAGTAATAGTTATTAATAGGACCTACTACGAGGAGGAGGATCTGATCCGAAGGTAAACAGCAAGATCAATTGATCCATCAAATATCTAACCTGTCTTATGATTTCCTGTTGACGTTGTTTCAGGCGTTCGCGTTCCATCTGTAGAGACTGAAGACGAAGCTTTTGCTGACAGGCTTGTAGGGTCTGATTGCTCTGTATACCACCGCCGCCAGGTTGCTGGAGCCAATTTTGAGGTAGCATGGCACCGGAGGTAGGAGCTCTTTGAAGATGAGAGGCTAAGAGGATTCATCAGTATCAATAATCATTGCTTTATCTTAACCAGGCTTACTATCAAGGGATCATTCTGCTCACGGATTCTAGGGTCGAACCAGGAGGTGGTGCGAGTTTGATGATTGATGAAGTAAATCTCTCCTTCCTGAGTACGTGCCTGCTCCCAGCCGTCAGGAAGCGGTCCCAATGAGCTGGTGGCACCCGTAGACGACTTTCCACTCTCGACGGCCGCCGCTACGGCTGCTACATTCGCGGCGGCCGCTGTCTTCCGTGGATCCTCCCATGTCGTGGTTCTCGTCAAATGACTGCAATTGAAAATTATGTTCCTCATCGAGTCTGGTAATGAATCTAAGGAAATATAAATTTTTTCCTTTTCTTATTTCTTTTAGTCTCTTCGTCATCGTATACTCAAACAGAGGAGGACTACGACGCAGAAACTGAATACTCCGGGTACGTTAGTTTATCTCGACATAGTGGTAGGGACGCCCAAAATAGTTCCATTCAAAAGACGAAACGTAGGAAGGAGAAGGCTGGCCAGGAAGGCTAGGTATAAGAGAAACGTAGAGGGCGTAAGGAAGACCAGGAAGCTGATATACATATAGGTATATATATATATATATTCAGAAAGTGAGAAAAGGAGTAAAATCAAGAGAGTAAGAATAATGTATACATACGCGCACGCGTTCTTTGTAGGCAGAGAAAATTCACGAGAGAAGGAAGAGTGGAGATAAAAAAAAATGGCGAAGATAGGACACGTATAGTTGGTGGCTACTGGTCGTGCAGACTCTTGAGTGGAACGGACTTATCCGGATGGGCATTAAGTATAGAAAGAGATTGTTTTGCAGGCCACGTGTGACGTCAGGGCTTTCGATATACATATGTCGGAACCGTGGCACGTGGTGATGTCACGGCGGCTTCCTGGCGTCGAGGGCGGCCTTATTGGCGAGCGCCACGTGAGAGATCGCCGCCCGGCTAAATCCCCCCAGATCCCTCGTTCGCGGATTGTTAAGAACGGCTTTACGAGGATAAAGCCGTACGGCTGACGGTTTTAGCCGTAGCAAACAGCCACGCATCCACCACGACAAAAATAGCGGCTAATGGCTCCGATTGCCGATCGTGCTTTCCTTCTATCTCTCTCTCTTTCTCTCCCCCCGTCGCAGTTTCTCCGGTGGGCAAGTAGTAGAGGAGATTCTCGTGCCCCCCTTTTTAAACCTTTTTTTATCTCTGCCTCCTCTTAGCTCTATTTTTATTACCCCCTTTTTTTTTAACCTTTCTCACTCTTTTTTTTCTTTTTCTCATCGTCAAGAGAGAGAGAGAGAAAACGGAATATATATCTTCTGGGAAATCCCAACGACTTGTTTACGTCCCCCCGACGGCGTCGTCGCGCTACGGAAACGTCGACGGGCTGACCTTTTGTTTCCAGCAACTTCCGCCGGAAGTGAACTCGTTGATACTCCAGGCGAAGGGGATACCAAAATAATAAACCGCAGTCGATTGATTCTTTGCTTCTCTCTTCTTCCACTATACATATCGCTTGATACAGATACGGTGATCCCGTAGAGGATCATCATCCTGAGGGAGAGAACGTCTTATCCAGGAAGGATCAACGAAGAAAGATACTCCAGGTGAAAATAGCAGCAAGCCAACGAGTATATGGACGCGACAGCAGGAGCTAGAGAAGAAAAGCCCAAGATGTACGGGGAGGGAGGAAGGAAGGGAGGCACTGAGTCTCTCGGCGACACCGGCCATTCCGCGAAGTGTATGACTGCCCGGTTAATAAATCCTCGCGCAGCAAAACAGAGACCAGCTCTATACCGTGCATCCTGGCAGTCATTCACGTGGGAATATCCGCAGAGAGTAGATCGCCAGAAGTCACAAGGGATGTTTTAGTAGACGCTAGTAATATTTTTTTTCCTTATACCTGCCAACCAGACCGAGGGTGGTAGCCCTGGTGCTTTATTTACTTAATTCATATCTTTTTGTTTCAGAAGCTCTATAAAATATCAGACGTCTGGCACACGGGTAACAGAGAGGTATAAAAAATGGTATAAAAGGAAGTTACAAAAAAAGAAAATAGTAAGGAGGAGTAGGACATGCGATGCATCGGTCCGCCACGATCGGGGAGTTTGAGGTTTCGAAGCGTCGCGAGGCGTCTCTGTGAGTGCTGGCAGTCTTCCAAGGAGCGAAGCTGACTCGGTTGGAGAAGGTGGCGAAGAAGACGAAGAAGCAGAAGAAGCAGAGGGCAATGAGGGTGTGCTAGAGAAAGAGAGAAAGAGAGAGAGAGAGAGGGTGTCTAGCAGAGAAAGGAAGCAGGAGAGGTAGCCGTAGCGACTCGGAGGCAGACGAGTGGAAGCGTTAGAGCCACAGAGGGGTTCTGTGTGGCACACGGCATACGGACTACGATGTATTTTTACTCCGGACATCACGGCGCCGGACAACTCGTAAATAGACACTCTCGCACCGCCTCTGCCCTCAGCCTCCGCGTTTCGTACACGGCCATCCCTCTGAGACCTATCTCGATCCCTCACTTTCCACGAGGCCGCTAGGAGAGAGAGAGAGAGAGAGAGAGGATCAGCCACCTAATTCAAGAAGGACTCACCCCCACGTTATACTTCCGGTCGATGCTCTACTCCCGGAAGAAGAGCCTTCCTCGAAGTAGAATCATCTTCGAGTAAACCTCTAACTCATTGGGACGCTCTTGTCGCTTACATTCGTACAAGGCGATAATATTACCTTCATGGCACTTCTATACTCCGTACAGTCTATGTTCGATTATTAATGGCAACTGTAAACGGCTGCGTAGACTGACCTTTGAAATTCTTTTTTAATCCAGCCTCTCTCCTTCTTCTATTTTCCTCTGAAACTGTCATTGGGATACGAGTACTAATTGCCAAGGTGATCAATGACGACAGATACACCGAGGACCTCAGGAAGCGTTCGCACGAGAGTACACGGTACACAGACGGGAGACGCGCCTTGAACTTTTCGATAGGATCGTCTATACGGTAGACGAGATTTATCCTCGGATCTGGCATTCGGCATGGCAGCGTGCGATACAGGCTGATACTACCTTGGTTACAGGTGTGCCCGGGGTCTTTAGCCTCGGCATGGCGAAATAACAGTGACAAGTGCCGCGGCCGGTCAAGATCAAAGCGCTATGGATTCAAACGCGTCCCTCTCTTCCCGCCATACCTCTACGTCCACGCTGTAGTATAATCCGTTCTATGTTACTCCGTACACGAAAATCCATCCATTAACGCCTAATGTATATACCTTTCAGGAAGCTACGTATACTTAAGAACGCACGATTCTACCTTGAGGTTATAATAACGGCTGCCGATGCTTATTCGAATTCGTGGAACTGCTAGGTTATTTACAGGTATACCAGCATTACTACTGTATCCACTGATTCTTCCAGCGTCTCGTGCCACGTCGCAAATATACGCACGTTTCGACACGTGTGGACGCACACGTAGCGACTCTCACGCAATGTCTCTTTCGAAGCCAGTAGCGTAGTGTACGTACACGCGACCCTGGACATAACGGCCGACTGTTTGTCTCCTGTCCAAGAAGACTTTCACCCACCTGGAGACTGGCGTTACCTTCGAAAAATACGCGTTCTAAAGGAATTCGAGAAAAACGAAGCTTCGCGAAGTCCAGCTACAAGAAGTGATAGGTAATGGCGTCCTTTAAGATTTTATTGGTTAGCGACCGCCCTGCCATTTATTTTCATGCGAACGACTGTTGTCGCGTGTCTGGATAGTTGGGCTCTGATCTTTTACTTTAACCTCGTACAGCGAAAGCCAGTTAAATTTTCATGAAAATTCTTCTATTCGTCTTTCAGGTTGCTCGTAGCTTCGTCCGATGCCAAATTAACTTCGATCGAACCCTTTTGGCGGTGGCAGATCAAAGAGGACAAAATCTTAAGATGTAATTGGACGGATCGACAGCCGGTTTCGCGGTATCCGTTACTCCTCTATCTAGGCGCGGGCAAATGGGAATTATTGTGAATCGCGAATAACGGTGTCATCGACGGTGCTGAATTTGCGATTTCGCTTGGATCTACCAGGGCCCACATCTTCATTCACTTGAAATTGATGATCGTACGCGATACAGACCTCTCCTCGTTAACTGAACTCCGACGTCGGTACCCTCTTGTGGCTGTTAAAAGAGAGACGGTGAAAAGGAAGATAAAAAAAGAAGCAAAGCTTTCCTCTCCTTTAACAAGATTCGGAATATGTACTTGCTTGCCGACTGGTAATACGAGTGTCAGAAGAAGAAAAAACGTCTAGGGAATGGCACTGCCGACGCATCCGAAGTGGCAGACAAATAAATTGAGACTTTACAGTAAATAAACGAATTACGTTACCGGTACGATTAAATAAACTTTTGGCACCAGTCAAAATTCATCCGGTACCTTCTTGTATCTTAGTAGCCACGCACCAAAATCGTTCTCTCTCTTTCTTAAAGTTCAAAAAAGATATTGGACTCGATTATTTTCAGTTGAATCTCTGTTGGGTGAATACTTATACGCTTCTGGGTTAGAGAGTCTAGCTAGGGCTGGAAATTGCGATGAATCAATGGCAGAGTGAGTCAGTACGTTAATAGCGAGGCTATCTTGTGTACACTCGGCCTTATAAACTAGTCCAGTGATATTAAGAAGGCACAGATGCCACCTCGGTCTAGAAGGCTACAGTCATCCTGACAATAATAAGTTTCCAGATGATGATGATCCCGACGGAACTGTAATAGATCTTCGAGCCAGCTCCGATAATGTCTGCTAACTGTAAAGAAAAAGAAGGAAAGGGAGATAAAAGAAAGACAAGGAAGAACAAGATTCACGCAATTTTCTGATGGCATTCGCATCAAGTCCAATGGAAGTAGGCTTCTTCGTATCGCTGAAGTCGTTCGTTATCGGTAAAATTTCTACGTCGTCCGTGACAATACGACAAACAGGTATGCAAGCAAGTACCTCAGTATGTGAACGCGTAACGTGTCTGATATCAGCTTAGGTATGCTCGTATGTTCGTATGCTTATATGTATGCCTGTATGATACCCCCAACCTGGAGTAAAACTGTTGGATGTTGCACCGGAGCCGTTTATCAGGTGGAGGTATGTATATGGCTCTTGGGTGAGTAAATACAAGGAACGTGCTGGTTGGCAAACAAAAAAAGCTCGTGACGCCGAGTAAAGTTTAAACCCGATCCTTCCTGAACCTGCTGAGTGTGCAGGTGGGAATTGTCCGACGTTTGTAGGTTAGAGATGGCAGACGCGAACGGCGAGTGAAAGAAAGGCGGACCCAAGAAAAGAAAAGATCTTAAGAGATGTTCTCTTAGGTTGTAATGAAATTCGTTCAGAGAATAATACCAGGACTCTCTTTGGGATCGGTAGGTCTCTCACGAATTTTCTCTTCTCTTTTTTCTTTCTTTAACTTCTTCTCCCTCTTCTTCTTCTTCTTCTTCTTCAGGGGCAGGTAGCCACGACCTGACGCAGAGAGGTTCGCAGGTGAACAGGGACGCATAGTGTAAAAGTGGAACCCTGGTTTACTAGGTAAAAAGGGATGTGTACCTGTGTGCCTGGGATTTTTTCTCTTAATATTTTTTTTCCCTCTCCCTCGAAATCGCCCTTTGTCCAGGAGCATCCGTTCCGGTTTTCGACGCAGGTGAAAATCCTTGGGGATGCTTGGGTACGGTATTCCAGAACCCGGCGAAGCTCTGGTTTGATCTTTGCAGGTACTTTTGCTCCGGGTATAGTAGCAGTTCTTGTTAAGCTTTGGATTTTCCTTTTTTTTTCTTCTTCCCTTTCTCTCACTTGGCTGTCTTTGAGGTGTATCTTTGAGAGAAGATCTTGAACCGATAGTACTACGGATTAGTGACTCGTTGAGAGATGAATGAATTTCTCTCTCGTGGGAAACGGCCTTCCCAAGGATTTCGCGCAACAGGTGACGCATGGCTCTCTCAGAAGAAAGGAATCGCTCGTGTATCCGGCATGGAGACGTCGAGAGCTCAATCAAGCGAAATAAAATGGTGTTGTAACGAAATACATGTTACGCGGAGACACTCTATACCCTTAAGAGAAGGATTGTGGAACGCGGCTACGAGGAGAAAGGACTCGTCCCTGATTGCTACATAGGAGTACGTCGTTCGTTCCTTGCCACTTCAAGTAACTAGGAATTCCTCAATGATAAAAGGGTGTGCCCGGATCGCGAAGTACCGCACTGAGAATCCCGTGTAAGGTAGCGCTGACTGGCGCCATGTAAAATAGAAATGAGGAATCTTGTAAGATGCTTCAAAAGTGTGCGAATGGACGCATCGACGCGCTAAGGAAGTTTCCCACGACAGGTGACACGTGGGAATCCTGGGTGGTGCAGGTGGTGGATCGCCATGGGAGCATCTTGTGGTGGGGATTTTAGCCTGCAGGAAGATCAGGGACGGAGACAGATTACGAGTCCAATGTACCGTAAAAGGTAGGAGATAAGAAAAGGATAATGGAGGAAGATAAAGAAAGACCTAGGGTGGTCCAGGATAAGAGTCAAATAAGTATCAACTCACTTGAGGAAGTATATTTGACCCTCTGGAGTGCGTGCCTGCTCCCACCCATGAGGTAGCGGACCCAAATCGTCAACGGTGCTGATGACGTCGTAGCTGCGCTGTTTCTGATGATGATGATGCCTAGCATGAGGTTGTGGAGCGTGCTGTGGTGCCTGTTGTGCCGATGCGTACGTCTGCTGAAGGGATGCTGGGCTGCTGTGCGCCCTAGGATGAGCTACGGTGAGACCAGCGGCCCCAGCAGCACCCGCGACTGCTGCCGCCCCTGAAGCACCTCCCGCAGTACCAGTTGCACCGGCCGAGCCTCCCGGTGCAGCAGTGCCAGCGGCACTGCCACCAGCCGCAACTACAGCGGCCGTACCGAAGGCCGAATCCGCGGAATTCTCCCGCGAATGCGAAATCGAGGGACTCTTGCTGCCCGTCGACGGGGGATTGAAAAATGAGTCTGGCAGATTGCGCATACGCAGTGGTACCTGAAGTGGCCGCTTCGAGTCCGGCTTCAGGACGCTGTCGAAAAGGGCCTGTAGATCCGATTCAGAGTTCTGATCAATTCTAACGACCAGATTACTCTTGGACAATTGTTCGACGCCGTCCTGGTTCAACGCCATTTTGGATCTGTCTTTCTGCCGAGGAGGCAGTGTATCTGGCTCTCTTAGGATGGAATCTTTCTCGTACTCGGCTATACCTAGATGCTCCTCCTCACGTATAAGTATACATGTAGCCAAGGTGCTGTCTCTCCTTGCTTCTTTTTCTTCTTCTTTCTTCTCCTTCAGCCACTCGACCCTCTCTCTCTCTCCCTCTCCTACTCACTCACTCCTCCGGTTGACTCTCTCGCTGCTGACTCGTGCACACTCAACTTCACTATACACTTCCACACCACTAATTCTTCTCTTCTCCCTTACTAGCTCAGTAAGCGAGCGTTCGCGGCCTCCTCTTCTTCAATTCCTTTACCTTCTCTTCGTCTTCCTCTTCTTTCTCCACATTCAACGCTGCTGACACCACCACCACCACCACCGCCACCGCCACCGCCGACGACAACGAGGAAACCTCCTCTACTACCTCCAGCACTGTCTTCTCCTCCTCTCGGTGAGACAACAAAACAAGCAGTAGGACAATACCGCTGTTGCTGCCGCCACTGCCGCTTCTAAGACCCTTCGCGGATCTTTTCCACCGTGTGACTTCTATAACGTCGCGCTTGAAACTTTACCTAATTCTCCTAGTTATACATTTATACCTTCCTACTCCAATTCGTTGATTACAAACATGCGACAGCGACGCAACGGTACAATAGGCCTTAACCAAGTACTCTCCCTCCGTTAATCGAACTCTCGTAGCATACTCTCTAGACTTGCTAGAACCATGTACTTCCTGGCTTAGTATTTTTTTACTATCCAAGACCATCCAGTATTCCTTCTTTAAGTCTCTCCGTATAGGAGATACTAGCTATACTTTCTTTTTATTTCTTCTTCTTTCTCCTATTCTCTCTCCCAGCTCCGTTCTACGTAAAGGCACTTTTCGGATTCTTAACTATTATAGCACTTCTGAAAAGGCACTGTGCTCTGCTACCTCTCTCTCTTTCTCTCTATCTCTCTCTCTTTCTCTCTCTCTGAATGCTCGTCAGCGTCAGCGGTGGCCGCCCGTTCCGTAATAATCACGATCGCTCCTCGCTCGGCCAGACGGACGGAATAGCGCCGGACATTAAAGCACCTTAGTAGAACTCGACACTCGAGCAACAGGGCTAGCACTAGGTATACACAAGTCCCACCGATACGCCCCTTCAGGACGCTTTGGGAGGACGACACTGAACGCGCACTAGGGAACACGAGTTGTCGTACTACGTAGGCAGACAAGCACCAACCAGCCACTCCAGGCAGACAGCTACTAGTCGTTCTGCCGCGAGTCGCTACCCTACGCACGTCGCCGGAGCGCCGAGCCGAGCCAAGGCGAGGCGTGTTGGCCTGTTGCTCTTTCTTGGCAACGACAGGGATCCCGGTAGGGACGTAGAAGGGGATCCGTTAAGCTGTATTTAGAAAGGACGATCAGTTAACAGAGTATAGAGAGCCATTGGTGGATCTTACCTTGAGATAGGAGAAAGGTTATGTATCCTTGTCTAGATTCCAGGTACTCAAACAGATCCTTACTTCAGGATGTACTTGGAACGAGTCCTTGGTTCAGAATGTCTTACAGATCCTGTATGGCTTGGGAATGCTTCTGGAAGTAGGGAAGGTATTTTTTATGGTTTCGTATTGCTGGGGTACTTGTGCATTTTTGTGGGACTGGTGGGATGCTCTTTGGAAACTTGCCTTGAAGTAGTACTCTCCGAAGAGGATGCCATTTTAGTCGGTTCGGGAACGCACATTGGACTCGGCTATCTAGAGAGAACGATGGTCGATGCTTTCGATATTTCAGTTGTGGTTAAATTAATTTATCGCCGAAAATGTAATATCAATTATTTGAATTGACTATGTTTTGATAAACAGGATAAAGTCTATGTTGTCCGCGTTTAGTTGCACGTGTATATACTGAATGGGGTTTTGTTCAGGCGACATCACGCTGACATAAAAACGAAGATGTCTTCTAAGAGGTATTTAATTAATTGTTTTCAATCGACGTTTCCAAATTTGTACTGGGGACTGAGTTCTGTTTACCCTTCTTATATTTTTATTACGTCAAACCTGTGAGATTCTTCGTGTCATTTTAGGTATTTGGCTTCAGAAAATCGACACGTTCAAAGATATACCTTCATTTCTTTGTTAACCTGCATTGGTTCTCTTGCCAAGAGTTACTTTGAGTGTTAAATCCTTTATTTTTTTCGTACATGGCCATCGTCTGCCATTTTAAACTGTATCCTGCCATATTTAATGTAGGATTTTTGAATGATTTACTATCTTATGGATTATGCAAAGAGGACTTTTACTTTAATGTCAATATTTGACTCTGTAAAGATTATGTCAAACATTGCATGAAAATCTTTGCCATTGGTTCATTCTTGAAATATAATCGTTATTTTTATGTATTTGGAAACAGGGAAACTTTCTTTGGTTCTCTTTTATGTCTTTGCCATTCTTTGCTTCTTTCAGTGAATTAAAGAAGTTATCCGAGGAGAGCTTGACGAGACAACCTGAGGAAGTATTTGATATTATATGCAAACTTGGCGAAGGGTAAGTTTCCTGTACGTCGTGTACAGGTAATCATTCTGAGAGTGATATTTTTTGTATTTTTATTCCACGTAATAGATCCTATGGATCTGTGTACAAGGCATTGCATAAGGAAAGTGGACAGGTACTCGCTATTAAGCAAGTACCTGTCGACACTGATTTGCAAGAGATCATCAAGGAAATCTCGATTATGCAGCAGTGCGATTCTCCATACGTTGTCAAGTATTACGGAAGCTATTTCAAAAATACCGATTTATGGGTATGTATTTCAAAGTTCGATTGGTATCCTTCCATTATTGATAAATGTTCATCCTTTTTTAGATCGTGATGGAATACTGTGGGGCTGGATCCGTGAGTGACATTATGAGGTTAAGAAAAAAGACACTGCAGGAAGATGAAATAGCTACGATCCTAAGTGATACCCTTAAAGGCCTAGAATATCTCCATCTCAGACGAAAAATTCACAGGGATATTAAGGCTGGCAATATATTGCTCAATAACGAAGGCCATGCTAAGTTGGCAGACTTTGGAGTAGCAGGACAATTAACAGTTAGTATTAGAATTACCTTGTCATTACATAAAAACTTTATAAATAAATGCCTTCCAGGATACCATGGCCAAGCGCAATACCGTAATCGGTACCCCATTCTGGATGGCACCGGAAGTTATCCAAGAAATTGGATACGATTGCGTCGCAGATATTTGGTCACTAGGTATAACTGCCTTGGAAATGGCAGAAGGAAAACCTCCATACGGGGATATCCATCCTATGAGAGCTATTTTCATGATACCCACTAAACCACCACCTAGCTTTAGGGAACCTGATCAATGGAGTCCAGAATTCATTGACTTTGTCAGCGGATGCCTTGTTAAAAATCCGGAAGAACGAGCCACAGCAACTGAGCTCTTGAGTCATGAGTTCATAGGTGGTTAGAAAAACTCTTTATTATGTCAAGATGTCACGGATTCTCATTTATTTAGCCTCTCATAACGTTCCCCTAAAATTGTTCATGTATTTCATAATATAAATCATCACAGGTAATGCCAAGCAACCAAGTATTCTCAGTCAAATGATTGCCGAGGCACATGAGATTCGCGAGAAGCAAAGTGCCCACCGGGCGCACGTGATCAACAACGTAGCGATCAAGGGACAAAATCATGCTGATGATTCAGTAAGATTTATTATTGATATTTTCAGTAAATTCAATATCCGTGCAATGATCTTCCATCAAAATCTTGTACCTTCCTTATGCCAGGACGAAGAGGATTGCAGTGGAACCATGAAACCTCTACCGGAAGACACTGGTACTCTGGTTCCTAGTCATGACCTTCCGGATACCGGAACTCTTGTTTCAGCCATGTTGGATCTTGGTACTATGGTTATAAACAGTGATACCGATACCGAAGCGACAATGAAAAGTAAATGAATACAAATTCTATACCACCGTTAATTCAAAAACTGTGTGAAAAATAACCTTTACATTGACTTTCAGGGCATAACACTGGATCGGTAGAATCTGGGAAAAAATATCGACCATTGTTCTTGGATCACTTCGACAAGAAGGAAGCAACCGAAATCGGAAAGGTACGGTCCTCCGGTATTAAATAATTAATTGCAATAAATAGAAGTTACTTTAAAGGAGCGCATTCTGTTTCAGGGAAATGGACAGATTCTGAGTGGACTCAATCCGGAAGCCGAGAACAAATTAGATATCCAGAGTCCAACAGAATCTCAAAGGTTTCAGAGCCATCTACAACTACAACTCAATCAGATCTCACAACCAGTACAGGAACAACCGCACAACAACATATCCAAGTTTCAAAATGCCTTCACGGAACGCGATTTTGACTTTGTAAGTAACCATTTCTTTCTTTCACTACAATTTTTATATTCTTAATATCTTTGCCAACGATTCTCAACGTACTCAGCTAAATCTTTTTATAAGCCGAGTATACCGGACTCTTTTTGGGCTTTCAAGTAATATTTCTAACGCCACGATAGGCATCATGACAAACATTAAATATTAGATAAACAACCATGTCCTCCAGCTGAAGTTCCTCTCGTACGAGGAACTGCAGCAACGCATGGCTAGTCTGGATGCAGAAATGGAACGTGAAATAGACGAACTCAGGAGAAGGTATCAAACGAAGAGACAGCCAATTCTCGATGCCATGGATACCAAGCGTAAGCGCCAGCAGAACTTCTAACGGTTTGGTATTTTTTTTACATGAAAAAAAGAAAAAACAAAAAAAAACACGAGTGTGATAGATAAAAGGGTGTACAGTTGTATAAATGAATAGATTTTATTCTACGATCTAATACCTAGTTACGTCAAAGGGTGGTTAACATTGATTTCAATAAATACTGCACCGACAGTTCTACGTAATTTCATCTCAGTAAATGGAAACGCCTGTTTTCTTACTCGCCATTTTGACAATCGATATCAAACTTCTCTTTCTTCCTCTGACTTTCCTTAACCAATCAGAATCAATGGTACCCTCTCTTTGCGGAATTAGGCAATTTAGCGAATACTAGCCAATAGCCTTACGTCACCAATGTAAATTATTTTACACAATTGTAGCGAAGTGAATCTACTATACTTAAATTTTCCTATTTTTTTTTCTTTATTCTTTTTTAATTACGTTAACGTAGTTATTATTAAATACTATTCTTCTAGATATATATAACGGAACGTAGAAACGCTTAGAGGTTTAACAAAAAAAGTATAAGAGATCGCAATTCGACGATTGGAAACACGGAGAGGAACGAGAGCCAGGTTTTTACACGAATATATTTTTCAAAATTACAATTTACAAATTTGTCACAAAAAAGACCTAGTAACCAGGTGACGTTTTTTTCGTCAGCAGCTCGTTAGGGGATGGAGTGTCCACGTCACTGCATCACGCTGACCTGAAAAAAGATCATGCAGGAGGAACTTGCAACACGATAGACTTTCTCGTAAAAACAATCTCAAGAATCACTTACCCCTCACAGGGCAAAAGTTACCAAGTGGGGAGGATAAAAAAAAAAGATATTTAAAATCTAATTCCGCAGTGACGTTGACGTCCAGACATTCTAGAGCCTCTATCCGAAATGGACGTTTCAATCACCTGGATTAGATTTATTTAGTTGAACTAATAGTTAAAAAATATCTTACGTAATTATACGCAATCGCAAGGTAGATCTCCGTCAAGGATAATTTCACTCGTCTAGAATTTTACGGAACCGCGTTCTCCCTTTTCTCTCATTATTTTCTCTTTCCTCGATTCGCTTCCTAATCTTACTGCCATAAATAGATTTATAATACGCAAGTCCGCTAATGAGGTTTTTTTTAGCGTTGGCTCGAATTAAATTGTAACGGCTACCGACATTAATCATTACGTTCGCACTAATTAAAACGAACGCGCTACAAGTATTATATATACAAACGTCGTGAGTTCTTTTTTTTTTTTGGCAAAAGGTAGCCGCCCAATTATTATATTGGGCGCTACGATTGGCAGAATATAGTAAACGATGACAATGCGAGATAGTGATTTCAGACATCAGCTGAAACTAGTCTTCCCGTTATAACGCGCTCGAAACTTTCTCCAATTACCATTTGCCTATTATTACACAGTGCACCGACGTATGGGCAATTAACGAAAATTATTTTTATTCATTTTCTTGCGAGCATCGCGAATAAGCCTTCTTTACGAGATATTCTCGTTACTTTTATCGTTCTCTTTTTTTTCTAATTCGCGTCTCAGCTCGCAACGATCATTGTATTATTTTTTCGTATTTGGCATTGATATTTTTCTTTCGATGCACCGTCGTTTACACCGTTATACATTTGTACAAGTATTTCTTGCCCGCTTTCAATGACGCGTCACATTACAAGACTCATAAGAAATAGTTATTTAGCATGATTAATGAAAAAAGAAAATGAACATTAATTACTTACTGTACTAATAACCTATTCGTAAGGTAGGCAATATCGCTCGTTTAGGACGGGGCATCCGAAGTAATTCTTTGTTGACGTTTGGCTATTTTATACGTAGCAAATACAATAGAATTATTATACCTAATTCCTATAGCCAGAACTGACCTTATTCTTACGTTCATTTAGGAAAATAATCGTACAGAAAATAATGATAACGACATATTTTTGATATAGAAGTTATGCGCCCGTGCTGGCCATACCAATGAGATCTGAATTGAAATTATTTATTATTGAGACAATTTAGGGCTCGTGCGAGAGCCTTAACTGCAATTGAAAAGGGAAACGAAAAAGAGATAATGAAAATAGAGAAGAAATAACGTAATAAGGACACACAGAAATAATTAACAGAGGACGGGGTAAGGCGCGTTAACGTTTCATTTTAGAACGTTATAAATTATGTGGCTTTTTATCGTTGCCCTTAGAAACAAAGTTAGAGTCTTGGAAATATTTTATTTCCATCTCTCTCACTCTCGTCTATCGTTAAATAAAGAAGAAAGCATTCTTTTAATTATTCAACTGTGATGGAACCTCTACTACTTTCATTCACTCTGATTAACCGACTGAAATAGAAACGCACTGTATACGCTCTTATTGTACGTGCCAGTTTCCTTTTTTTTATTATTTTTTACTTGTCAATATTTTTCTCTAGTTAAGGAAAGAGTAAAAAAAGATCAACCTTTTACATTTTATTCGCGTATTCGCATAGCCACCAACCCTTAGTTATGTAAATCTTTCGTGTTAGTATGTTCGTTATAATTGCGCAACGCCATTTTGCTATTAATCTGCGTCGCGAGCCATAAAGCACACATACGAGTGTTTGCTTTTGTTTCTCTCTGTTATTTTTTCTTTTTAATGTAAAAACAAATTTATCGACCTCCAGCCTCTCTTTACATTTAAATGTCACGCTGGACATGCGGTGTAACGATTCTCAGAGGATGAAGATGAAGGTTGTCCTATGGCGCGAAATTTAAATTATCAGAATCGAGGGGAGGGGAGGGTTATAGTCATTTAATTAATTAAACTCTTTGAATTCTGTACGAGATTTAACGTTGGATGGTAACAAGAACAAAAAATGTCTGGTTTTAAACCGGCCGGAAATAAAATGCTGCGAACGTGTGCATTTACCTTTACAGTTGACATCGCCCAACTAACATTATTAGGAGTAATGATAAGCCTTTCTTAGAAAGCTGGGATATGTATTTCATAGGAGTGACTTAGTGGAGATACGATTTTTATTTTTTCACTAATAAAACCTGGCTTTGTATCTTACGTACGTTCATACAATCATTCTTCTTCTTCTTCTTACTTTATTATAAAAATATTTGTTTTGATCAAGCCATCTTCCTTGTGATCTTTACTAATTAACGTACCTCTTACATTATTTTTAGTATTATTAATAATCTTATACCCGAACCCGTTTAAATTTAACGGGCTTAGAGCGAAGTTGGCAATTAAAATATTTTTCTCCATAATTATTTTGACACTTGGAATTATTTGTATGGCCAACCAAGTTGATTCATTAGCACCGAATAATATATTTAAGAAATACTTAAACTGCTTAATGAGTATTTCTTTGTTGTTAATTGTTAAAGTGTTTCCTTCTGGAATATTGTAACAATAACAATTTTAATTGAGAGTATTTTTTCTTAGTCAATCCCATCGTCCGATGAGGGTAATATTTAAAAGTTAAACTTGTCCCTTGTTTTCGTACAATATTATATGGTAAAATATATAAATTGCACGCTCTTGTTCTTATATTTCCACTGTGCGTGCACCAAATAATCATAGATAGTACAGTGTACGCAGCATCATTGAAGTGTCATTTGGATCGTAAAGTCCAAGTGAATGAATAAAAAAAATTGATATGTCTAATTCGCTTTCTAAAAGATCTTCAAATGATGCTGTGAACTTTCGTACGGAATATGACTGTAACGCTATATCCTATAATAATAATAGCTAATGGCGACTTGCTTCTTCTTCTTTCTCTTCTAGTTCTAATCTTGCTGATTACTTTGTGCTTTTTTTGTTGGCTCACGTCGCCATTGGCCAAACGAACGGAAACTTGTTCTCAGTAGGACGCAATGTGCAGTGAATTTTTCTTGGACGGGTAGCTTGACTTTCTGGTCGAGGTAAAGTTGAGTACTTTTGGCACAGATTACATAGAATTAAATTGCAATACTAGGATTATTAAGTGAAAAGAATATATGGGATATAGTTTTTGGAATGTTAAAGTTATCTGGCAGGCTTTATAGCTTTGATTAGAAATGGTGAGTGAATATTTTTGCAATAATTTTGAATGTTTAAAAGAATCATTGAGATGCCAGTAAGAATATTGGCCTTCGAGATTTCTAGAATTAGATCATTTTAGGATCGATAGGTTTCCCTGAAATTCTGATATGTTGTGACATCTCTAATGATGTACTGTGCTGTTGAGAAATTAATTTGTGCTTGAAGTACTTTTGATTTTTTCTTTTTTCCCTTTAGAAATAAAAAAAGGTCTCGAGAATCTGATAACCTACTTTAAAGGTCATCGTCACCTATCATATGAAAGGCATTGTTCTCCATAGTATCACAATTAGTCTTTTTCCTGTCTATCTTGACAACAGTCCTTTTAACGTCTGCTGATTTTTTCGTCGTAATGGATGACAGCCTTTCCGTTAACTTTCTCATTATTGGCTCTGGCTTGCCGGAATTATTGATATCCTCATCCTGAAAACATTTAATGTTTTACTCATTGCATCTGACTTTCAAGATTGTTATTAAATTTCATACATCCTGTATCGCACTCAAGTTATCCATAGAGGAAGATCCCATGACAATTGTACTGACACCGTCTCTCATGATGTAAGTCCATGTTTTCCCAGGCACTTCCTGCGTAGAGTTCTTAAAGTACATATAGGGTTATCGTAGAATCAACTTTTAGGTATGTTCATTTGAAAAGATATAAATACCTGAGTTTTACTTCCTCCTACATTCTTTAATAACAACTCATCGATCATTGCTTGTAGACAAACTGACATTAGGATGGCTTGCTCCGAAGTTATAGTGACCCATTGCAATTGATTTCTGGCCATGAGGTATTCGAAAGACAATTCCAAACTGCAATCACTATTATCTTCTATCTTATCTGGATCCTGTAGATTTAGATTTAACTATCACGGCTCCAAATGAAGTATCTCATTTTCAAAAATTTCTTGGTATTCTCACATTGTGCAAAGTTGTGATGCGCCAGCAGTGCATACGGGTAATCTTGAAAATAGTCTCAGGTTCATCGTCATTTGTTTCTAAAATTCGTAAATTCAATTCGTGCTTTCCCATGGCCACCAAAACGCGGCAACCTGGCTGGGGATAATCGCAGTAGCACGGTGCGAATTGAACGTACCCATAATATTTAAGTGACTGTACAATATCTAAATACTGTAAAAGGATTTCATAAAATTAGTAATAGAAAAGCAGGATGGCTAACAACTTCTGAGTCAATTTTACCTGTGCTTTATCGCCATTGTCTTGTAAATGATTCAGACGATCACGCATTTCATCTGATAATGGTATCCAGCCTCTATTAATTTCAGCTGCCGCCTGCATTTGCAGTAAATTTATTGCTACAGGATCATTCATCAATTCTAAATCGTACCCAGGATCCCAGTAACTTTTTCCTAGTACCACCCTCATTCCTGTGGCACGCAAGTTCTTTTGTGTTATAATAGGAGATTCAAAGTCTTGCAATTTGCGTACAACTGTAACGGATTGTATTTCTTTTATCGCATGTAAAAGGTAAGTGGAATATATTATTTATAATTTCTTACTGTTAACGGTACCGTCATCCTCATGGCACATGATAAATAGTGAGAAGTAAGAAACATATTGATCTGGTAGTTTGATATGTCTACAAAGTTTCTGTAAAATAAAAAAATTTTGTGAGGATTCTTATACTGTTCTTACTATTTAATTAATATTTAGCATGATCGATAAACATACCCTTAAAACTTGACCAGAATTTTCACCGGCTGAGACACTGAGTGTGATTTTACAATCATTCATGAGGTACACGTCGAAGCTTTGATTCTCTGTTGATTCACCAGCAGTCTCTAGTTGCGCATTGAGCAAAAAACCATTTAATAATTCACAGTTATTAATGGACGAGTTTTGTCCGATCGTTTGAATATATTTCTCTAATGAAAATCTCCTCTCTTCCTGTTGACTTATTGTAAGAGTAAACAATTTTTTTGGAGGAAATGGTGGTAAAGGTACGTCCAAATCCTTCATCAATTGTTTATGTAAATTGTGTAGCTGTTTATATCGAACAGTACAGTGATACAGTCCATTGATATGTATATTATATCCCTGTAGAATTTAAATACGTAATTACTCAGCCAAATCACAATATCCAACAGCGAGTAACTTACCACATACGCATTGCCAGTAGTTTCGATGAATTCTTGTGTATCAGGAATGGAAAAATGCATTTTCCCAAGTTGTTTAAATTTACGTTCCACTCATTTAAAAGGAAATAATCGTAAATAATTCTTTTCTTCTTTAATCTTTTGAGTCCACCTTCTAGATTATTGGTAAATTATTTAAAATCCACCTCAATATAAAGACTACACAGATTCTCTCCAGTGACACATAAAGGACTATATCTCAGCAACAATGAGGAACCTGTAAACAAAACTATACTAATAAATTTTTTTATCTACTATTCTCCTACACTATCTACACTATCCTCCCAAAGGAAGAACATCAAAACATCTTTCTCACCTTCTAAATATGATCCTGAAACACTAGAATCCTGCAATGAATCTGACAGCTGACAGTCAACTGTACAACACACCCACTTGAGATTTCATGAGACTCCCACGCTGACTCACACTTTCCTCCTAGAATTTCTACACCATTGAGACTAGCATTGTCAATCGTTAATCAGAACTCTCGAATTGTCAGTTCACGTAGGAGAAAGTGGCAACCGGCATAAATCCAGGATCAGGAAGGATCAACCGACTAAAGGCAGGAGCGCCCAGTCGCCCATGCCTTCTCGTTTAATGAGCGGAAACGATAATTGCAATTACATTTTCCATTACATAAATGTACTCTGGTTAATGGAAAGTCACTTTAATCGTTCTCCGATAACCAGACGTCCGTCGTTTAGCTAAGATATCAGCGTCGGACATAATTTAAAGAGTTCCGCGTTGGTGGGGATAGGTTCATTCGAGGCCTTACACAAGTCCAGCGCTTCGCTTCGGAGCAGACAATCATAAAATAGACTTCGTGGACAGTCTTTCCTGTTCTGTCTATTCGTGTATCTCTAATTTCACAATTTCCTGACTATTTTGGGGTTCTAATGGTATCTCATGATTTGTGGAATCGTAGTAATTTCTTAATGTTAAACCCTTAATGCACTTCCTTTTTGCATTTCAATACAGCTAGCCCGAGTCAACTCGGGCTTGCGCATTAAGTAAATTAAGATAGTGCAGACTCCAAGCCAAGGCAGGGAGCTAATTATATTTTTACAAATTTGTAGCATACTTTTTGCATTTGTTCTGATTTAGAGAGCATCCCATATTTGATAAAGATAGTACTAATTAAGATATATGAATATATATAATAAATGTATCGTTATTTATAAGTATAATAATAAATGGAATATTATATGTATTACACGATTGCTATTAAACTCATTATCATTTTCCGTTATACTCATCAAGGTAGATTTAATTAGAATTTCCTTGCAACTGTAATCAATATTGTTTGCAGACATGAGTAGGGAAAGGTTGAACGCTACGGTTTTAGGCGATACCAAAATCACGACGTTAAATCGTAGCGGCGAGTCTGGAAGTAGGATCTTGTGATCATCGCCTCCGTCGACAATGCGAATCCCGTCGTAGCCGAGCTAAACGTGAACAAGAACGCGTAGCTTGGCGGGCAGAGGTTCTCCCTTACTCACCGCTGGTCCCCAAAGCAACCCTTAGAACGAGACCGGGAACTATAGAACTTTTCAGGAACTATTGAGAAAGCCTATTGTTGAAACACTTTTAAGACATTTTTAAGAAAGTGCAGTGTCAACTTGGCACCCGTGTAGCACCTCAATTTTTACTAAATATTATTGAATCTTGATTTACTTTCAAAATTTATTCACAATATAAAATTGAGTCTAAATTAAAATCTCGCAGAATATACGGAGAAGATAAAAATTGAATTGAAATTGTAGAATATCGAAAATAAATTACGTTCAAATTGAAATATAAATAAATTAGGTGTCTAGAACACTTGGAAATCAGAAATCCTGGCTAAGAATATTTAGAAGCACTGGAAGTTGCAGACAAATCCATCGCGCAGACTCGCCGAGTGGACGAGCAGGGGAATGGGGGGAGCGCCGAAGGTAGCGCCCGGACTCGGAGCGCTCATTCTTCCTCGAGCCGGTCTCCTATACTGGTCTCCTGGAATCACCCCTCATATCCAATTCCAACCTTCTTCTATTTCTATATTTATTTCTTCCTTACTTCCTTATTTCTTTATATTTCATTCTTTACTTTCTGATTTTTCTCTTTCATTATTTCTTCTCTACTTTTATACCCCTATTCCTTACTTTTCTACTTTTTAACTTCTTTATTTCTCTCTTCCCTTCTATCTTCTTGTTTCACTCTGTTCTCCCTCACTTTCCATTGTGCTTGTCTTACTTTTCCTATTTCCTTGGTCGGGTCGAGCATATTCATTCGAGTAGTCATATAAGAGT
>JAYRCB010000524.1:6250-18864 GCA_036026315.1 Trachelus stipa
ACCAATCAAAAACGTGGGTATGGTTCGACGGCCCTCCGCTCAGGTGGCGCGTTTACTCCAAAATAAAATTGGTTTCACGAATATCGGCCCATTGGCAATCTCCCTATTCATCTCTGGTCCAAGCGCTGAGCCTGTATGGAATCCGGCCACTCAATTGTTTTCTTCGTTTCCAATAAAGTAGATCCTGGCATCTTTCGTGTTTGGCATGGCTGCAGTGATATTTTCGGGAGGCGGGAATCACATCCACCTCTGCTCCCGCGATGGACGCTCCAGGCCGCTACTGCAACTTCCGTATGCCTTCTGGATCGGGAAGACGCTCGCGAAATATCTCGGGTAGCTGGCCTCTTAGGGTCTCTTAGGGTGTGTGCTCCGGTCTGGCTGTCGCGTCGCTTGGCCAGCGCGTTCCGCCAGGCCCGTAGTTGGCATTCTCGGGGCCCGTTTTATTCAAATTTCGACAAGATCCTTTAGGATCCGCTTGAAAAATATAAAACACAAATGAAACGTTCCCACGAAGGAAATAAGTATAAATTTAACAAATAATATACAGTCCAACGTCACGAAATCCCCTCCCCACGCATAGGGCCCCACGATGTTGCCGGAAATCGTAGAATGTTACGTTTTGCGGCGTGCAACTCGAAATGTAAGATAAGGTAATATTACGATAAGAAGACATACCCTGATTTAGTTTGTGCCACGACGTCTCGGAAGACAGACTAACAACTTACAGTAATTACCCGTTTCAGGAAAAATGGTATCATCGCGTAATATTCGCAAGTGCATCGTCGAGTTCGTAAAGTCTCGCCGACTGAAAACCTCCAAAAGCCTGAAATTATTCTCACCCGTGTGGTGTCGCGAGTTGAAATATTTAGATTTTTCCACGTTAACCCGTAGATTGAAAACTGTATTTTCCCACTGTACTCTGCGTGTGCTAGCTTCGGGTCACCAGAAAGGAAATTTCAAGAATGACCCGTACATACTATCGGTTGCCGTAGGGTGTCTCATCAAGCGCGGAGTGCGCGATCCCTACGTCATCAAAGCTATTGTAGCCGATCATGCATTCCATGCAAGTATGTGTTTCTCATTTACCAGCAATGCCGGCTAAATAGATGCTTCAAAAAAATTAATTTCAGAACAATCGACCAGATTTCGTCACGAAGGCGCCCGCGAAGGGGAAAGGCAACTCCCAGGGAGTCTCGATCGTGCAGTGGGGGTTGGCCCGGTGTCTAGCACCAGCGCCGCGGCGACCATACAACTTGTTAACGGTAAAATATAAACTTAAAAAAAAGGATTACGCCTAACCTACAGTTTCATAAAAAAAAAAGTGCCCGGACCTTCGGCAGCGGGGAACACGGGGATGATAGAAAGAAAAAAAGAAGAAATTTATCACGATGCAGGAGGTACGTATTACACACCGCCGATATAAAAAGAACGGGGATTACTGATAAAAAAGTTCTAAAAATGAGATCGTATCGACAGCGTCGACCGTCGGCGAAGACGACAATGGCGACGAGGGCGGCGGCGGCGACGACGACGACGACGACGCCGACGACGAAGACGCCGAAAACGACGTGTTACCACCCGGCCAGAGATTCACAGTGCAGTCCGAAACGACGCGTCACGTAAAGCGGTTTCATTTGGTGGGGCGGCAAATGAAAATGACTATCCGGTGTCCGCCCGAAGATCCGGAAACGAATGTGGTATCCTGGTTGAACGGCGCGGTCAGACATGTCCACGCGCACCTCATAAGCTCGTGTTCTGCGCAAAATTATATATGCCTGATGATCAGATCAGACAGTTTTACGCTCGAGGCCGCGTGGGTCTCGTACAGGCTGGTTCGTGACTTTCTCGTAAATGACGTGTGGAATGTAATATCGTCCGTGACACAGAGTGGGAACGAGTTCCAAATAGAAAAGTCTTTTTCTATCAGTTCGTGCATAGTCGAAGTACCGCAGGGTGCAGGTCGCGTGAAACTAATGCAGGAATCAGTACAAAAAAATCAATACTCAGCATCATAAACATCGACACCCTCTGTCTGCCAAGATCGCTCGTTGCGGCGCTGGTATACGCGGAACGCGGGGAGGCGCGTTCTGGGATATTGCAGAAAAGATGGGAAACCGTACGGTCGCAGCAGGGTAAATTACTAAAAGAGCTCGCTCTCGAGCTGGCGACAAACGCCTGTGTAGACGTACCGAGCGACGGTTGCGGTATTCTGGAAATTGACGGATTTCAAAGGTACCTCGGCCAGAGGTGTACAGTCATAGTCGTTTACGATTTTGATACCATAGGGAGCGGCGAGAGGCCGCTGTACGACGGATCGCTGGTGGTCGACAGCACTTACGGCTCAGGAAAGCCACGACAGACGCTCCGCATTCTGTATAACAGCAATTTGAAACACTATCAGCCGATTTTAAACTTACGGGGTGCGGTCAGGAGTCGCGGCTTTTGTAGACCGTGTAACCAAGCCTACGCTTACGGGGTTGAGCATAAGTGTTCCCACAAATGTGCTAGGTGTTTCGTAGAGTCACCCTGCGACTCGCGTCTGGCCACCATGAAATGTCCCGACTGTCATAGATATTTTTTCGACCAAGCTTGTTTCGCTAATCACATAAACACACTGTATGCCGATCAAAAGGGAAAAAAAGAGAGCGTGTGCCAGGCCGTGCGTGACTGCCCGGAGTGACTCAGGTAACGACTTTGCGCGCGTCCACACTCCGAACTTGTGCGTCGTTCAGCGGGTCTGCACCGCCTGCACAAACGACACTGATCTCACCAGGTTTTGCCCGGCCTGCGGCGTGCGCGAGTACGTCTTTGAAGAGGACCCTGTAAGACAGTTTGTAGAGCTCGCGTGCGACTCTAAAAGAAGATCGTTTCGGCAGGTGATCCGCGTGGCGCATAACGCCAAGGGCTTCGACGCTCAGTTTATACTGAGACACATCGTGAAGCGGAACAAAAAAAGCGTTAAGCCTCCGACGCTGATACTCAACGGCACGAGTATCGTGATGACGAAGACGGGCGTATTAACCTTCGTAGACAGTCTCAATTACTTCCGCATGTCGTTGAGCAAGCTACCGGAAGCCTTTGGCGTTACGGGTGATTTGAGAAAGGGTGTCTTTCCACATCTATTCAACAGACCCGAAAATCAGAACTATACCGGTCCGCTACCCGCGCTCGAGTTTTATTCGCCCGATACGATGTCGCCGAAACAGCGTGAGAATTTTTAAACTTGGTACAACGAGCAGTGCTCCGCGGATTACGTGTTTGACTTCCGAAACGAGCTCATAGAGTACTGTAGAACAGACGTCGCCATCCTTAGACAAGCCTGCCTTACTTTCCGCGAGATCTTTCTGCAATACGGTAACGCCTGCCCTTCCTCGGAGAGCACCACCATAGCCTCGGCGTGTTCGAGAGTCTCTCGGAAAAACTTTTTGCGCGACAAACAGATAGCTATTCTACCGCCGGGCGGGTACCGGTACGGCGAGATACAGTCGCGTAAGGCCGTCTTATGGCTCCTCGCGCAGGAGCGTATTTTGAGGTGTACCATAGTTCACGCCGGGCGCACCCGGGAGCACCGGCTGCCTGAGGGTACACGCGTCGATGGGTACTGCCTGGACGCCGACAACCATGTACGCCGGGTGTTCCAAGTTTCAGGGATGTTTATGGCACGGATGCCCAAAGTGCTACCGTATAAGCAGAGGCAGCCGGTTACGCACGGGTGAATCCATAGAAAAACGCTTCGAGAGAACGCAGGCGACCAGCGATAAGATTCGGTTTTTCGGTTACGAGCTGACAGAGATCTGGAAGTGCGAATTCGACCGGCTGGATACACAAGCCGGAACAGGCCAAATTATACGAGGAGCTAAAGTCCAGCCCGCTGGTATCGCAGGCGCCGCTCGAATCCCACGACGCTTTCTTCGGTGGTCGCACAGAGAACATCGTCAGCCTTTACGAGGTCGAGGGGTCCGAGAAGATACACTACGTAGACGTGTGCTCTCTGTACTCCTTCATATCGAAAACGGGAAAATTGCCTGTAGGTCACCCGAAGGTCTACGTGGGCGATGACTGCCGCGCGCTAACGGGTAATTGCAACAACATCGATAACGTGGAGGGGCTGATTAAGTGCGTCGTACTACCACCGCGAGACCCGTATTTTCCCGTCTTACCGACGCATTTGCACGGTAAGCTATTCTTTGCCCTGTGTCGTTCCTGCGCAGCGTCTTCGCTGCAGGGGTCTTGCCCTCACGAGGACCCCGCCGATAGAGTATTCGAAGGGACCTGGGTCGTGGACGAGGTCAGGCGCGCCGTACGTAAGGGGTATGAGATAACGCGCATACACGAGATACGGCAGTATGAAATTACCCAGTACGATCCGGTGACACGGACGGGCGGCCATTTTGCCGAGTACATAAACACTTTCTTAAAAATCAGGCAGGAGGCCGGTGGCTGGCCGCGCGAGTGCACGGACGACGAGGCGAAGAAAGCCTATATAGAGGAGTACGAGCGAGTTGAGGGTATCCGTCTGGACTCCGATAGTGTAAAGTCAAACCCCGGCCTGCGATCAGTCGCTAAATTATGCCTGAATTCCTTTTGGGGCAAGTTTGGTCGGCGGGAAAATCTGCCTAAAACAGAAATCGTGTTGACTCATGAGAAACTCGTGAAGCTGCTCACGACCCCGGAGGTCGAGGTTACGGGTATCGTGCCCGTAAACGACGAGGTGCTCTACGTCAACTCGTGTAGCACGCGCAATTCGGTGATACCGACCGCGTACACGAACGGCGTTATAGTCGCGTAAACGACGGCTAGGCTCGTCTGAAGCTGTACGAAGCTGAAGGGTGTCGGTAGCTATATCACATCCTTCGTGTCGGACGGTCCGAAATCTTATACATACAAGGTGCGCAAACCAGACGGTTCTCACGAGGAAGTCTGCAAGGTCAAGGGTATCACGCTACATTTCGCGAGGAGCACAATCGTCAATTACGACTCGATGCGCAAGTTCGTAACTGGGGAGACCAGCGATCCCATCGCCTTCCACTACGACGCGATGCACTGTACACCGTTGCACGATGTAGTGACACGTTTAGTGTCTAAAAAGTTTAAACCTACAGCACTTCAAAAAAGGCGGCGCAGCGGTCGTTTCGGATCGCTACTCTACGGTTTTGTATAGCGGTCGTTGTATATATCGCAATAATAAATACTCTACAAATGCATATATAAACGTAAATAATTAAATATTATTTACTTCCAATCCTTGATTATTAGGACCAGTTACTGGCACATGTCCCCCATTGGGGATACAGCCATAAGGAAAGGAAGGAAGGAGTCTTTAACAGTGTATTTGTAAAATTCGCCCGAAAAACACTTACGTGTAAAAAAACTACGGCAAGTAGTTTTTCAGTTAACTTCAACGGTCACTTGACTCTCGAGGATACCTACGTTTCTATAGCGCCGACCGAATCGATACACGACAATATACAAACGATTTTTACGAATTACATAAATAACAAAATGATCGAATTGTATACGTTCGAAAAAACCACAATTGCCGATTATACGTTCTGTCCGATAGCAATGTTGAAGTGGGTGACTTTTTACAGCACGTCGTAAGCAAGGCCATATCGAACGGATTGAATCGCTTTACACCGAACGAAAAATCGCCGGCACAATGGGCCGCGATCATGGTTCATGATATTCGTGAGTTTCTAGCTATCGCATCATACAGACCTGCTCCGCGATGTGTTGATTTAACCGTTCCGACCGAAGTCTTCTACGATCCCCGAACGTTGGTGCACGATGCCGACGGTCGTATCTATTATAAATTCGAATACAACGACGATTGCAAGGAAAACAGCGACGACAAAGACGAGATAATCGATTATTATTTGATAGAAGACGAATTGGACATCCAGTGGGAGTATTCCGAGAAAGAGAGGGAGCTCGAAGATCTAGATTCCTTGACACGCAAGTATCCCGATATTGTAAAAGCGCCAAAGATAAATATTCAAAAAATGATGAAAAAATGGATGATCGAGAACTTGCCAGTCGACGCACATTATCGTTTCAGCGAGGACGTACGTTTTCGCACGAAATGTTGCCTCTGCGCAAGCACCACGACTACCGGCCTGATCGTGATTCGCGAAGGAGAGATCGCCGTTTCGGGATGTGCCTTTTGTCTACTGGCATTGAACGAGATTTATCTCTACGATCACGACGCGATGGCATCAATCAATTTGTCGAACGACGGAGAAGTCACCAATTGAGTAATCGTATTCGACGGACCTATAACGCTCAACATGACGAATACGCTGGAACGAACGTTGATCGGACGAATAGAAGGGTTCGTTCAGGCGCCAATATTTTTCCGCGCAGTTAGAAATAATCGCGTGTTGTTGGAGGTAAATATTGTCTTGATTTTTTATTTATTAAATGATTTTTATTTCATACACATACACGACCATTAAATTATATTTATTTATTTTTTCCGTTTGAAATCAGGAGCCCGAAGGCGTCGTGAAACTGTCGTACAATCGTTTGATATCTAACAGACGATGACCGACCTTTAACAAATACGTTAAATGTCCCAGTAATTGAGGGCTGAAGAGCAGCCGTGCCACATTTTTGTTATTTATTCACGCGTGATATGTATAGCCGAACTGAAAACTGAAGGTTTCAACACGTGCGTTAAACTCTTTCGAATGGGATTCACCTATTATATAAGTGGAACAATTAAGGTTTATTAATAAAATTATTTTTTCAGTAGCGCATCTCTGCTACCGGGGTTTTTGAGTGGAGAAATATCCATGCCCGTAGTTTGTGATGCTTCGGTATACCCGATCTGTGAGTCCCTTGGCGCAATGTATGGCGCCTGCGCAATTTATGATGCCTGCCCGTACCCACTATCTGCCAATTCCGAATATCCCTATACAAACGAGTGTCCACAACACAGCAACACAATCCGAATTATGTGACGCACTTATTGTCCCGCGAATTTAAATAAATATCTGACCGAAAGTTAAATAATTTCTCATCTCATCGATAGTCTGATTTCTACTGATGATGTTAACACCATTTTTATGTCGTTTTATACTTACCTGACGAACAAAATTCGCAACGACGTTGCTCGTCGGAACTACTGCCAGCAGTTCTTACACTTTAAAAAATTATTGTACATTGATCATATCAATTATTATTACATTTAAAAACTTAGTGTACAACATTCGAATTTATATACTCGGTGTTGTACGTTAATGCACATGTATTAAAGTTAATAAAATATCATTGACAATAATATATTTAACATCTAATTAAGAGACATTCATCATGAAGAATTAAAAGCTTGGTGTATCAATACGATTAGTTATTGACTCGTTTATGAAAATTAATACACGGACTTAAATATTCACTCATCGAATTGAATATTACAATACATTGATTTTATATTTTTTTTTTAAATGACGTTAGTGTTATTGACGAAATTTCAGTTACTCACTATCGAAAAACAAAAGACTAACGTTGTGCGATTTCAGCTGCACGAGTAACTGAAAATTTCAAATTTATTTCGAATATCCATAAATTCTACTGAAAATTCAAGTCAGAATCGTATTGACACTATTCTAAAACTACTACCGTACAATTATAGATGGTTATTGAAAATTACAAAACTGAGTTATGAATTAGGTTAAACATTGACGCGTATCCCATGTAGAAGAGAACAGCAGAACTAATATTGGACCAGCATCGGTGGCCATTTTTCCAGTAATGGCTCGATAACAACAACCATGACTGGTAGACGGTACTATGCCTATGATTTTCAATCCTATATTATGGCAAATATAAAAAATATTATTAATGGCAAATATAAAAAAATACATAATAATGTTAAATAATTTTGCAACGAATAATGACCCACAGCCCGTACAGAAACTAGATTCTGTGCTCGGGCGGAGGAGGCTGGATTTTCTACTTCTCCAATACTCCACAGCTTTCTTCTTGTAATCGAATGAGACTTCATCTTCATTTTTTATACAGTGAGAGGCATCTGCCACATCAGATGAAATTGAATCCCATTCCAAATCACTGTCTTCTATACTTTCAGGCTCATGGTGTTTGAATTGTTCTTGAAAATCTAAGGTTTCGTCTTCTACAACTTCGATTCCCTTGTATTTGTTCATGCTTTCAATTAAAATTTCCTTAATTGTATCTGCTAATTTCATTTCACTCTCATTCAATGGTGTTTCGGGCAAACTCATCATCATAAAATAAGCCGATACAATATTTATGACATTTACTGGATTGATAAGCATTTTTGAATGAGTTCACAGTATTCAATACGTACTTAACACTGCATTTCTATAACTAGAGAACTTTAATGAATGGGAACCGTCAATACGAACTTAAAAGTGGCAACAGACAGTTTATATAGAGCCTTATCTTTTACTGATATGTCGACATTAAACTTCACAGATAGGATATCATGGAAAAATCTTCTGGAAAGTTCTTCAGACGGAAAAACCCAATGTAGATTGATATCATTGAATTTTGAGTCGAAACAATGACGTTTATTATGAAAAGATAGAGAAAAATGTAAAAAAAACACGTTTTTTATGAAAAAAAATAAATAAAAAGTTTCTATATAATTTTCAACTACATATTATTGCAGAGCACTGAAAAATGAATAAGTTTGCTATTTAAACTTTTGCCGTATCTGTTTTGGTTTCGAAGATATCAGCGAAAAACGAAAAAATCATCGATTTTCAGGAATTAATTTCACCCCTTAAACATGCGAGTGGGCAGCTCTTTTTTACGAGGATTTATAATTTGATGTGAACTACAAAATATAATTTTTATAACCCAGGTTGTGGGGGTACAGTAAGGTGACCTTCCTTGTAAGAAGAAGAAGAAACCGTTGCTGGATAGGGTAAACGTACCGTTTGTGGCCACTGTAACATTTTAGTGGCCATAGTAAAAATTGCTATATTAATTCATTATTACTTTCAATCTATTCAATTAAGAAATGAGATGCGAAAGTATGACTGAAAGCATATTTTAGATTGAAAATTGAATGCTCAAAATACCTAATTGTTTAATAATTAATGCTCAAAGCACTTTTTACCATTTATGGACATCGACGTCATTTATGTGTAATGAATATGGTCAAAAATAGATCAAATCGATGGCCAAATACGGTACCTCTACCCTATATTTTTTTAATTTTTTGGATAACTGCAAAAAAACAAGAGAGATAATAAGTGGGTCAAGTAAACAAAATGATCAATGAACTGGCGAGTTCAATGACCTCGATAGGTTCATTCATAAAAGTGAGTCACAACGGCAACGCGCAATCGTTTCATTCATTCGCGACTCGCTAGTCTCGAGCGTGTAGTGATTCATGCTTCGAACATAAACATACACAAACACAAAGCAGACCAACGGCCTCGAGCGTAATCAACCCATTGACGATTGGGTCAATGAACTCTGCTATCGTTTTCGAGCATGCGAAATGTAAACAAGCGTATTGTAAATAAGACCACGTGTATCCGATATAACCACGTGTTTCCGGTATAAACGACAATGGCGGAACCACGTGGATCCGGTGTAAACAATAAAATGGCGGACGACCACGTGATGTATGTGAACAAAATGGCGGCCGAGGCCAGATAAAATGTTATAAAAATATGCCAAAAGCCAATAAATGAAGAAGCACGAACGTTTGGCGATGGACGTCGAGGCACAGCGGGCAAAAGGTACGCACATGTCGAGCAACGAATTCGAGACAAATGCAGATGGGGTTGGCCATTCCTTATAAAATCCCGCAAGTCAAAGGTCCGACCAATCGTTCTATTCTAAGACAGTCCATCGATAATTTCTTGGTCGTTTCGATGATGTCGCTCGATTATGACGGATTTGATACTGCTATAGTCGGCTATCAGCAACACGTTGAAAGACTATTCAGAAAGACTATTCGACGCACCAAGTCGTACATACCGTGCGATCTGAAAATCTCGTCCAGATCGCTTTCGTTGTACATGACCATTACACTCATCAGCGGATACAAATAACTCTCCGATGCCAGCGAGAGGTAAGAGACTGCCTGCAGATAGAGTTCGAGCCTATCGTTGAAATCGGACATTGACTCAAGATACGTCTTTGTCGTGTCGACGAGTATGACGATATTTTGTGCGGATGGGATCTTTCGCGCGACGCAGCACTCGCCGAAGAATCTACGTAGCAGCGTATCGTTTTCGTTACGTTAGCGAATCTCTCTAGCAAAATGTTCCAGGGATCATCATCCCTGTCGCTCGTCGTCAGAATGTCGTTTAGTCGTTTGCTCACCAGATCGTTCATCAGCAAACACTGCGTCGTGTGTTCGAATATCATTTGAGCGCTTCTCTTGTTTTCTAGATGATCGTATACGCGCTTAAAGTCGTAATTGTAGGTTTTGCACAGAGTTTGGAAATTAATCTTGGACACGCAATAGCCCTCTGCCGACAAATCTCGCAGTATTTCAATCTTTTTAGTCAATCTCGGTCCACCGACGAATACCGAGGAATATTCGCCGATCGATTGCGGCAGATCCAGCTTTTGTTCCATCGATCGAACCACGTAGTGGTACCTATATTTGCAAAAAATATATACGCGATTCAGGCGAATTTAATCTGCGAACGTATGTAGGGTTCGACCTCGCGTCCGTTCAGTCGATTGCCCACGGCGATCGTTTTGCAGAGATCGGACATGGAATTGACGAGAGTGGACATGACGTTGCGATCGAACTTTAGCTTCAACTCCGTGGGCGTGCAGGAGTTTCTGGCGGTAACGTCTTTATGGAATTTGCCGAAAAGTTTGTGACCATCGTCGGTGGCCTGACGTTGCCCGTACTGACCTTTGCCACGTAAGAGACGTTCGAGAGATCGAGATTGTTCGGCGCAACGCTGATCTTTAGTCCGATCAGGAATCGTGATCGGAATCGACAAGAGAGTTCCTCGCCGTCCTTTGGGATGTGCTGCAGCGATTTGGATTCTTTTAGGATCTCGAGCATCGGTGATATCGTGGCAATGTGAAAATTCGTGTTGGTTATGCGATAAAAGTTCTGAATGTAATGCTCGGGTGTCGAGATAAAATCCTCGGCCAATATCGACGCCGTTGTCGGATCGATTGTGCGCTATTATGGCTCTATAATAGCGATTGCGAATACAGGGCGTTATCTAGGTGTAGAGCAGGTTCGGCACTACAAACTGCGTCGACAACAGCAGATACAGCGAGTATTCCTGGGTGGAAAGGACACGACGTTTCTAGAGAAAAAAGTAGCAGCGACATGCCGACGCGGGAGCGTGGACTTTCTGGTCGAGGCAAAGATCGGCAAAATATTGCCGGAAATGTTGGAAGTGCTGAAAGACGAGAGGGATCTTTACGAGGCGCGGACGAAAAATTATTTAAGTAAACTCGTGGAGAGCGTCGCACTGCGGAGCGGCGACGGCGACGAGAAACTGCCTGTCGTCGAGCTCTATCCGGAACCTGCGCTTTCCTACGACTACAATTTGGACATGGCGCCGCTCTCGCACTGCGCCCTGCACGAGTTCGAGCATCTTTGCTTCGCTAGTCGGGTGCGTTATCGATACTACGAGAACACGAGCTTTGCCTCGTACGTCTATAAAAATCTTCTGTACTCGTTGAACGCGAAGGACGCGACCGAATCGGGCGTGGCAGGCACGATTAGCAATATTCATTCACGAGAGCAAACACAATGATTTCGCGACGATTTCGGCCATACGTCACAACGTATGAGATTATTTTAATTGGATAAGACGACGACGATGGACCTGAAATAAAATCATCTCGTTCGCCATCTCAATACTCCCTGATCTCGTATATCAATCTTATTGATATTGATGACAATTAATTCAGAACCCTCGATTCCTATAGTAAATTTATCAATAACTTTTTCTCACACATAGCCGCTCACAAGTTATTTGATTCCAAACACAGGACAAGAGATGCCTCGAGTAAAGAGTCTCGGCGGGCCGTGCGCTGTACGGCGGATTGCCTGTGCTTGGCGCGAGACTCGACCGAGTCTCGTGATGACGTTCCTCAAGCACCAGATCATGCAAAAATCTAGAAAAATAAATTTTACATTGAGCTACAATATAAACGTCACATGATTGTAGTTTATGCCAGTCGTTACTTACGAAACGCTTAAAGGCAATAAGGATAGCGATTCCACAGCAGCAAGCAAGTGCCAATACTAAAAAGAGAAGCGATGGGGAACATCGTTGTCATCCGGATTATTTCAGTAGCCTCGATATTAGCTCGTATGAATCTACTGCTTGGATCAGAATGTTAAATTCTGAAAACAAACAGTTGGTACAATCAACCAGGCCATTAATATGTGAATAATGTTATGATGAAAGTGTTGGATACGTATGCAGCAAAATGCCATCGAAAATCCCACACCCACTGCCAATGTCCTGTATTCTTTTTGCCAGAGGCCTCGAGAGTACTAAAAAGCTGTAGCGAAGAACTGCAAATAATCAAGGGGGATTAGGATACATGTAGAATCGAGACAAAAGGCTTTCGGAGAAAACTAGAATGAGAGTGCATGTGCGGAAAACAAGTATGCATGCTGG
>JAYRCB010000525.1:0-18888 GCA_036026315.1 Trachelus stipa
TTCAACTGAGAACTTCTGTTCTCAGCGAGTAACATCCAATAGGCATGTCTTCGGCCGACGTCATCCTGCCCGAAGTCCCCGAGAAACAAAAGCGAGGGATGAAAACTCAGAGTTCGTAAGTGCCTAAGAAGTTTCTCTTGTTGCTTCGCTCTGATTGGTCAACTTTGACCTGCTCCTATTTAAAAACTATGTCCTTCCGGAGAAAAGAAAGGTCATTTTCGTGATGAGTGATGTCTTCCGAACATCGCCATACCCCGTTGGTCAGGCAATTTCAGAACACCCTGTATATTTTTTTTATATTTCCATTCTAGCACGTATTTATGTCATTTTATGGAATGCCGCAGTGATCTGCTATGAATTACGGAGTATACGACAGTAAACTGCAGTATACGACTCCGAACAGAAGTTGGCTGCTAGTGATTTAGATATATAACGTAGCGCCATCTATCAACTGTAATGCGAATTGCATGGAATAGTGGTGCCACCTTATCGGAAAAAAGCGCAACTATTTTTAAAAATTTGAAATAAATATATTATTACTGTTGTCATATATATTATTTTGTTATAAAAACATATTTTCACAAAATATGATCTAGTAATCGCAATATTCCATGTTTGGAGATTTTTTTCGTTTAATTTTCGTGCAATGTCACACGGGTTTCCACCTATGTATTATGTATACATGTATTTTGATATGAAGATATTATTACATATTTTTATATTAAATATGTGTATATTTTATTTATAAATAATATTATTTAAAAATATAAGTATATATAAGTGCAAGCTCGTGATTGTACATTGAGCATTAAATTTGATCTACTACTTCGAAATTTCTTTGCTACAATGTATCGTCTGCTTTCGTAAAAAATGTAGAAGCATGATTTTCATTAGTAGCTCGTAAAGCGTGTAACATAAGTGTGCTATTATTCCTTTTGCTTAAATTGAATTGTGTGTGATCGATTGCAATGGTGATACGGTTCGTAGATTCGTTGAAACTAGGTGAGAAACCTTCTATTGAGGTAATCACCTTTAGACAAAGGTACGAACTCATAGCTTGTGCTTTCAAATGTCCAGTGTGCGATAAGGACATGATTCTATGCACTGCTGAATTTCTTTCGGACAAGTATCGTTGGCAATGTCGTAAATGCAAAACAACGAGATTAGTGAGAACTGGTTCGTTTTTTGGCAAATCGAAGTTATCAACGATCGAAATTTTACAATTGACATATTTTTGGATTCATTACAAGTACACCCAGATTCAGATTCAGGCTTAGTCGGAATTTCAATGTTCCCCGCACACGACGGTCGACTGGTACCATTTCTGTCGCGAATTATGCGTCGGTATTGTGCTAGAAGAACGTGAACAAATTGGAGGTCCGGGTATTGTTGTAGAGATCGACGAATCGAAGTTCGGCAAGTGAAAGTACCACCGAGGTAAGCATGTGACAGGGCAGTGATTATTTGGTGGGATAGAACGCCGCAGTAATCGGTGGTTTTGGACAACAGTCCATGATCGATCGGCGGCCACACTTGTGCCTCTCATTAAGGAATTTATTGCATCTGGCACCACAATTGTTAGTGATTGTTGGAAAGCCTATGAAATCTTAGGTGTAAAAGGTTACGAGCATCTGACCGTCAATCATTCATTGACTTTCAAAGATCCCGAGACTGGTGCTTCCACAAACGTTATAGAAGGATTGTGGGCATTGGTAAAACGGCAACTGTCGGATTGCAATCGCAGTAAAGGCATGTTCTCTTCATATTTAGGGAAGTTTATGTACCGACGCTTGCGAACAGATGCCCTTGATCCTTCTGAAACGTTTTTAAAAGACATTGCTCGCGTTCATCCACCTCCATCCAACGACATGGACGCTGTAGAGGACACTGACGTAGCGGAAGCAAGCGCAAGTGGATTTTGAAGTGGAATCGTCGACGGAGGAAATCCCAAAAAATCGGCACTTTTCAGAGCCACCAATTATTGACGTAGCATCAACTTCTCGATTCACAATATTTTGCATAAGATGAAAGAAGAGGTTTCAGCATCGAAATTTGTAAGTAAATTATATAAATTTATGTATAATATATTTTTTCAGATCTTCATTAATTGATACATATGTGTATCCCAATAAAAATAAATTGGTTTTATAATTTTAAATATGGTTAACTTTTTTTTTTAATAGGCGGCGTGACTATTCCATGCGTTTCACATTATATCCGGCAGATAGCGTTACCTCAAAAACTTAAGTCACTAGCAGCCAACTTCAGTACGGAGTCGTATACTGCAGTTTTACCAGAATTACATTGCTTGCAAACTGTCAAACACCACATGAATGTTGTGGACAAAATGTACGAACCATACATACTATCGATCACTTGCAATCAATTATGATAGCTTGAATAAAGTAATATAATCTATTACGATTAGAAATATTTTATCTGACCAACTAGATACCTAAATCCTGTAACTATATTGCATTTAAAGAATTTATATGCATTAAACATGTTATCCGATCCATATTTCTGCGATTTTTCATTATATTTTTTTTAGCCTTTTTTTTAAATTTAAGTATGTGAAGGCTGTATTTGATACTGTCATAGTCAGAACATTTCTTGGGTATATATCTCTCAATCCGATCGTTTACACTGCAACAAAACAGATTTGTAAAAATTTTATTTAACATGTTTTACTTGCATTGGCATCGTTTACTTGAACAGTGATCAAAAATAGTACTCACGTCTGCTTCGTTGTTCTAAGTGAAGAATCCAAAACATAAATCCAGAACAAATCCCCTAGTTGACAGGCCAATGCACAGTTGCACAAATGTTGAATTGTAAAATATATTCTGTTAGGCTAGTAATCGAATAATGAAAACATATAATCCTTAATCGTGTATCAATTTTTGAGTTTACTACTCTGGGATCCTAATACGAGACAATTGAAACATTCCAGTATGGAAATGGAATTAAGTTAAGCACTATATATTAATTGAAAATAAATAATTTCCTGAAATATTAGTATTTTTCTCAGAAAGAACTTTATGAATAAACTTGCCATAGAAATCTCCTTCAGCGATTTATAAATTAAAAGCTGTTTCACACTCAAGAAATTGCTTCTGTTACATTTCCATTTGTAAATAAGTTCAATACTCCTTAATAATTTTATACAGTTGACATCACTACAGACATTAACATAATATTGTACTACGAATGTCAACAATTTGGTCTGCATTAATTGGTTGAGAAATTGATACTGGAACACTCATGTTGTCTAATGCACAATTTACTTCACAGATTGCATTTTCTACAAGCTAAATATATATCAAAAAGATCTTCATAATTGGAGTTAAAAACGCACCATATAGTTCAACTTGTGTTCTAGTTGCTGCTATTTGAGTCTTACTCTCTCAATATCTTGATTATGGGTCACGATCTTCTTGTTTTTTTGCTACAAGAATTGAGATGATGGAAATGATAACGTATTAAGCGCCAGGGATGGGCATAATTTAATTTAAAAAAAAATAACGAGTGGTTTTCCACTCGTTATTTATGTCGGGTTTAAACAACAAGTGGATTTTCACTCGTTATATTTTTGAGATTAAATAACGAGTGGTTTTCCACTTATTATTTATTTCGAACTCAAATAATTTGTGGAAATCCACTCGTCATTAAACTTGAAAAGATGATAAATGAAAATCCATTCGTTATTTAAACTCAAAAAGATAAAGAGTGAAAATCCATTCGTTATTTATTTCGAGCCCAAATAACGAGTGAATTGTCAATCGCTATTTATTTCAGGTCTAAATAATGAGTGGTTATTCTCTCGTAATTTATTTCGGATCTAAATAATGAGTGATTTTTCACTTATTATCTTTTCAAGTTTAAATGACGAATTTTTTTTCAATCTTCATTTATTTTTTATTAAAATAACCAGTGGATTTTTACTCATTACCTTTTCAAGTATAATATTAATAAAGAGTGGATTTTCACTCGTCATTTATTTCGAGTTTAATTAATTAATTTTTTTCCACTCATGCTTGAACGTAACGAGTGGATTTTCACTCGTGATTTATTTCGAGTTTAATTAATTAATTTTCTTCTACTCATAGTTTAGAGTGGAAATTACGTATGTTGAGTGTATGGGCCGGTGTGCAGGTGTGTACAAGTGTGTGCTGGTGTGTGCGAGTGTGCGCGGGTGTATGCTGGTGTGTGCGGATGTGTACAAGTGTGTGCGAGTGCATGCCAAACAAATTACAGCTAAATTTTATTTATTTATAAAAGAATGTAGTATTTTATAGGACTTTGAAAAGAGTATGAAGGTAAATTGCGCCGTCACTTGAAAATAGTATAATAATATTTTCGTGTACTATTGCCTTTTCTTTTGCCTTTTAAGGCAATTTACTTTCATACTCTTTTCAAAGTCCTATAAAATACTACATTTTTTTATAAATAAATAAAATTTAGCTGTAATTTGTTTGGCATGCACTCGCACACACCCGCGCACACACTTACACACGCCAGCAAACATACTTGCACACACCCACACCCACACCCACGCTCTTACATATTAGCACACTGATACACACCGACCCATACACTGAACATACGTATAATAATTTCCACTCTAAACTATGAGTAGAAGAAAATTAATTAATTAAACTCGAAATAAATCACGAGTGAAAATCCACTCGTTACGTTCAAGTATGAGTGGAAAAAAATTCATTAATTAAACTCGAAATAAATGAGTGAAAATCCACTCTTTATTTATACTTGAAAAGGTCATGAGTGAAAATCCACTGGTTATTTAAATGAAAAATAAATGAAGATTGAACAATAAATTCGTCATTTAAACTTGAAAAGATAATGAGTGAAAAATCACTCATTATTTAGATCCGAAATAAATTACGAGTGCAAAACCATTTATTATTTTAATGGTGTATTTAAATACTTTTTCATTCGAATGTGCCCATCCCTGCTAAGCGCTCGAAATCCCGTTAAACTATTGTCCATCCGAGACAGTTGAAGGTAAATAAAAAAAGGACAATAGTTTATCGACATTTCAAACGTTTAGTACGTTATCATTTCCATCATCTCAATTTATCCTGAGTATTTATCTGAAGATTCCATTTGTTAATTGATTCCTCAAGGTCCGCTTCAACATATCGTTACTACTCGCTGACAGACTTACACTATAGAAATTAACATATGTTTATTCAGGGACAATCTAGGTACAACTGGCATTTTAGATATATTGCAACTCACGCTTTTCAAGTAATGGGGAACTGGACCAATGTTTTTTCTTCGTTTTTCTTAATTGTGGTACCATAAAAACTATGAATATTGATATCTTAAGTAAATAATATGCTTATATTTGTTAAAAAATGATATTAAAAATCGTGTTGCACAAATAGCAGTTCAAACGCCCTTTTGAGTCACGTGACAAAATGGCCGTCAAAACCTTGTAGGGAATCAACGCTATTATACAGGAAAATCTGTGCTTTCTTTATTAATTATAAGCTTTCCGAAATACAAAGATATTTAGATATTATAATGGCAAGAAGTGAACACCGTAACATGCGGAACGCTGGAATCTCTTTAGAATGTTCTTAAGACGCTATGCTGAGCTTGTGGCGCCAAGGCAGGTGATTGGTCGGCGTGATGTATGCCGACAGTGCTGCCTTTCCTAGTCGGTACGGTAGTGTCCTTTAGACTCCACAGTACCCCTCTCCAGCAACCTAATTAGGTTGTGAATTATATCACCTTTTTCTTGAGTCCCGTGTATGACCTTGGAGCAGCGTCCGGGCGAGGTGTCAGCATTGGAGGTGCGAGAGGCACAGATATTTGTGCAGATGGTTTCGGAGTTGCCGTCTGCTGTATTTGCGCTGGTGCGTTTTCTATGAAGCCAGGTTTTAATCATTCCGTTGAAACCGTCGTGTGTTTCCCGTTGACATCTATCTTGAAAACTGTGTCCGATGTAGGTTCCAATACCTTGTATGGTCCATTAAAAGGCTGATCCAGTGACTTTCTTCCTCCGATAATCTTTAGGAAGACGTGAGAGCATGTATGAAGAGTCTTGTGTGTGAAGGGTTTCCGTTTCCTATGATGAGCAGTTGGTACAGGACGAATTTCTCGCATGTGTCGACGTAGCTTTCCGAAATATATTTGTTGTGGATCCGTGCTCGTTGAGTCGACTAGGAACTCACCACGGATTCGGAGAGTTGTTCCAAAAACTAGTTCAGCTGCTGTTGAGTTGATGTCTTCTTTCAGGCTAGTTCGTAGGCCAAGGAGTACTACAGGTAAAACATCGACCAATTCCGTGTTCTCATGGCACATTATAGTGGACTTTAAAGAGCGGTACCACTGTTCCACTATTCCATTCAAAGCTGTGTGGTAAGCAGATGTGCGTATTCTCTCGCATCCCATGAAGTCGGTTAGCGCTTGAAAGAATGCTGACTCGAATTGACTTCCACGGTCTGTCGTGATAGTTGTGGGCGCACCGTAGCGTGAGATCCATGTCGCGAAAAATGCGTTAACGATGCTATCAGCTGAGATGTCTGCGATTGGCACAGCTTCAAGCTATCTCGTAAAACGATCGATCATCGTTAGGCAATACTGGAAGTTCCGAGAAACTGGTAACGTACCAACAAAGTCTATATGGACATGGCTGAACCGCTCATCAGGCACGGGAATATGCTGTGGAACGTTGCGATTATATCTTGTTATTTTGCTTCTTTGACAAGGAAGACAAGTTCGCGTGTATTCGGTGATGTGTCTATTCATGTGAGGCCAGATGAATTTTCGTTGTATTATTTTTCTAGTAGCCCTGCCGCTCAGATGAGACAGGTTGTGTACTACATCGAAGACCTTTTTTCTCAAACTTGCAGGTATGTAGGGACGAACTTCTTCGGATGCTACATCGCAGTATATTGCGGTGTCGCTATCGCCAACACGTAGCTTACGTAACTGCAGAGAACTGTCTGACTGAAGGAGCTGTTTAAGTTCTTCGTCTGACTCCTGAGCTTGAGCGATGTCTTCGGTCGAGGCGATTACGAGCATGTTGATACCGTCGACCCTCGAAAGAGCGTCTGCCACGACATTCGTTATTCCGCTAATGTGCAGGATCTTTGTTGTAAATTGTCCGATGAAATCCAACTGCCGCTGCTGTCTCGGTGAAGCCTTGTTAGCCCTTTGGTTAAAAGCGAATGTAAGTGGCCTGTGATCTATTTTGACAGTAAGTTCCCGTCCTTCGAGCAGAAAACGAAAGAAACGTAGACCAGAAAATATTGCTAGTAGCTCGCGGTCATACGTGCTATACTTTGCCTGAGCCGGCGAGAGTTTCTTTGAATAAAATCCGAGCGGTTCCCAGCGACCTTCGTTGTTTTGTTCAAGTACTGCGCCCATAGCCGTGCTTGATGCATCCGTATGTAAAGCAAGAGGAGCATTTTCGAGTGGGTGAGCGAGTAACGATGCGTTTGCTAGCTGCTTCTTACATGATTCGAATGCGACTTCCGTCTCTGGAGTCCACACTATGGGACGTTTGTCTCTTTTAGTTGCGCCGAGCAGATAAGCGTTCAGAGGTCCCTGGGCTTCGGCAGCATTTCGGATGAAGCGTCGATAAAAGTTGATGACTCTCAGGAATCGGCGTAATTCCGAAACGTCCTTTAGCTTTTCGTAGTCCACGATAGCAGCGACACGATTTGCCATGGGCCGAGTATCATTTCTATCGATGGAATAGCCGAGGTACTGTACTTGCTCTGCTGTGAATGTGTATTTAGCGACATTTATTGAAACTCCAAATTGTTGTAGTCGCTCGAAGACGAAACGTAAATGACGTGTATCTTCCATATGATCCTTTTAAGCGATGAGTATATTGTCGATGTAGCAGAAGCAGAAATCCAGGCCCCGCAGAACAGTGTCCATAAAGTGTTGGAATGTTGGAGCTGCGTTACAACGGCCGAAGGTCATTACGTTGAATTCAAATAATCCAAATGGAGTAATTACGGCAGTTTTGGCTCGGTCTTCAGGTGCTACTGGTATTTGATAATAAGCTTGTGTCAAGTCAAATGTTGTGAAGACAGTGCAACTGTGGAGTCGATGGGAGAAATCGTGTAGATGCGGTATGGGATATTTGTCCGGAACCGTAACGTTGTTGAGGCGACGGTAGTTCCCGCACGATCACCAGTCTCCGGTTTTCTTCTGTACTAGATGCAGCGGGCATGCCCATTGGCTGCACGAAGGGCAATAAATCCCTTGGTCCACCATGAACTCAAAGTTTTGTTTTGCCGCCTTGTACTTCTCGGTGGTCAGACGACGAGCTCGTTCTGCGATCGGAGGCCCCTTTGTGACGATGTGATGTTGCACGCTATGCTGGGCCCATTCTCCGATAGTCATGGGTTGTTGTTACAGAGGGGAATTCTCGTAACAGTTCCCAGTATGGAGCATCACTTGCTATAGTCATGACAGATGTGTATCCTTCACACTCGACGATGCCATTAACGTAGAACCGTGTCTCAGAATCGATGAGCCGCTTGTGCTTAAGGTTTACGAGTAAGCCGTAGCATGACAAAAAATCAGCGCCAATGATTGCTCTTGGTACATCGGCGACCGTGAAGACCCAACTCAGTTGCCGACGTAGGCTGAGGTTGAGATGTAGAAGTTTGTGCCCGTATGTATTGTGACGTGGTGCATTTCACCCGTCGTGTCCGGCGAGGGTCGACACTCGCGCTATCTACGGAGAGCAGCTTTACTGGCCCAGGAAGTGCGCGCAACGCGGGACAGCTTGACGTCACGCGGCAGCAACGCGCTCTACTCAGCTGACACTCAACCACACCGTCTTGAAGCGGCGCGCACAGCGCCCAATGAATGAGCACCACTACCGACCCCTATGACAGAGCGCCCACCGTCAGATTTCACCGAATATTATTCCCGCGAAGGGGGAAGCTAGGGATGCCTGGTGCACCCTCGTGCGAGAGGACGACTGATGCTCCTCGTAGGACCGATAATTATGGATGGTCCACGAATAATACGCGAATTACAAATTGTCGCGATGACATCTTGAAACTGGCGCGTGGCGAAGACTTTGGGTTGAAGGATTCGTCCGCAGGGCGAATCGCCGTCCATTAGCCTAAGGGAGGGGGTGCTATCCTTCGCGCGAAGGAAAAGCGCATGAAGATCGAGAGAGGAATCCTGCTTGGACACGCGTCGTCGTCACACGTTTCGGGTTTTTGGCTGTAATTAGCTTTTGTCGAAAGTCTGCATGCGAGTGCACGGAGTGCCATTGGCAAACGCCTGGAGTTTCTTGGGATTACGCGAACTAGGGAACACCACGGTAAGCGAGTGCTTTTGACTTTTGTGAGCGACGCAACTTCGTGCAAATCTTGGTATCGGATTTTGTTTATTTCGTGATTTTGGATTGCGCGTGTAAGGGACACGCGGAGGAACGACCCCTCGCCTCGAATTAGACCAAGGCACGAAGGTCCGTCAACCGGCAGGGTTCACTGATTTAGAATTTTTGTTTTGTTCGATATCCCGGATTAGAAATTCCGTAACGTTATCCGAATTGTTTCGTTGTCGTTCCGCCCGTAAGGCACTTGTACATTTTGATTTTGTTCAACGCGTAGAACGCGTACAGGTCGTTGACGGTCGGTTATTGTATTGCGGTAAACGCGGATTAGCCGCGTTACGATTTTGACTTTGAATTCGTACGGTACCCGAAGTACCAGTTCACACCTTGGATTGTATTTCGTTTTGTCTTTTGTGTTTCATGTACATCGCTTTCCTTTTGTTTTCTTGATTCGGTACTGTAAGGAATTGTCGCGCTTCGCGCTGCCGATTCCAGTAAATAAATCGAACCTATTAATTTTATATCGAAGTTTTCGGATTATTTTGTCTGTCGTGTGATCGTCTGACCCATCCGACCTATTGATCCGAATCCCGAGGCCTCCGCGTAGCTGAGTTAGCCCACGAAGGCCCGCGAAGACAAATCGGACGAATTGATACGTGGTTCCCGTTTGGAACCTGGCGCCCAACAAAATCGTAGGTATTTTGAGTGAAGACGTTGTTAGCCCTTGGGTTGCCTGGAACGCGAAGGAATCGCGTAAGTTGTGCGCCGGTCGGTCTTGTATTTTCCGGTGAGGTCGATCGCGTGAAAATACGTCACAGTATCTATGACGGTGTTATTTGCAGCGTACAGCTTGAAAGTGGAAGGCTCGGCTCGAATGTGGTTCACTGCCTTCCGCGGTAGACCAGATACATCCGCTCCGGTGTCGACGAGGAATGATATGCCGGTTGACTTGTCGAGGCTGATGAGGCGGTATTGCTGGGAAGAGTCATCGTCGAGCGCCTCGATACGCGATGACAAATTCAGTTTTCCGAATTGTCCGACGTCGAGCTCGATGAACAGGGTTTTCGGTAGTTGCGGGCCCTATCGTCGTGACGCTGGTGATAGAAACAAATTTTATTAGTATCATTGTTACTATAGTACACTTGGTCCCTAGATTGTGGTGTTTGGGAACGACTACGATTATTTTGGCACAATTACAGTTACCTGAGCATCTTGAGTTAGAGTTGTTTCTTTGCCTATCTTGCTCACCTGATTTAGTGTTGAAAACCTTTTCGAATTTCGCCGACAACGCTGCAATCTGCCGACTGAGCTCGGTCTGTGCTGGATCTGTGTTTGACAGAGTTACCTGTGGTTGCGAATTTCTCTCGAGTGAGGATACTTGGACTGGTTGTTGTAGTTCCATAATTTGGTCCGCTAACAAGGCCAGTTTTGTTAGGTCTTTCTCTCTACTGCCTGTAAGGATAGCACTAACTTGCTGTGGAAGCTGTTCAAGAAACAGATACTTCAAAACAGTTTATTCGCATTTGCTGGGCGAAAGATTTCGTAGGTGTTGTAAGAAGTGTGATGGCTTTTGGTCCCCAAGCAACTGTCCCTTTAGCATGCGTCTCACTTTACTCTCCCTTGATTCAGCGAAAGATGAAAGTATTCGATCCTTCAGTGTGCTGTACTTAGCCGTTGCATGGGGAATTTGTATGATGTCTCTGACGAAGGGTAGAACACTGGGATCCAAGTTATCGAGGAGATACTGATACTTGGTCTCATCTTTGGTTATAGCTGCTATACCGAAAGAGGCTTCCACTTGGCAAAACGGTACTATAGGATCGTCCTTCCAGAAGGAAGGTAATTTTGCTATGCGAGACATATCAATATGTGGTTCTACGTGGATGGTAGTAGCATTACTTGACCGACGGAGAAATTAAAGAATGAAATGGATAATTTAATGGTGATACTATTTATGCCAAATCGTGAAAATACAATGTTTAGAATACGTAGAAGATTACGGGATGCCTCAAATCCATGGAAAATGAATTATTTTCGCTGCTATAACGTAAGAGGCTTCTTGCTAAATCTCTATGCTCTTTCACATATTGCAATAAAATACCCTTCTGTTTTTCCGTAACGTTCATATTTGTTTTTTCACTGTCAAAATTACTTCGAATAATGGCGTCAATGGCGCTGAGGTCGTGAAAATGTAAGATTACTAGCCGGAAGTGCCCTAAGGATCTCCCATTTTCACTCGACCGTTCCATGATTGGGGGACCGAAGTCACATGAGATGAGAACATAAAAAGTGAGTAAGATCACCCGAGAACCGTGATAGGCACCCTGATGTCTGAAAAAAAACGGAAGTTACTTATGACTCGACCTAATATTTAATCTAATAGAACAAAATATTACTATCACTTGCATCAGCAAATCACGGATCGTTGTCAGTTTTCCAATAGATAATAAAACGGAATTGCGGGTTCGCGATTGGCTGTGCAAGTTATGCGATACGAAAAGTGCGCTCCATGGGGAATCAGCCTGACTATTGAGGCACTAGTTGAAAAAAATTCCCTAGCCAAATTTGTGTGACGTCCTGATCGTTGCCACTTTCATTTCCGCGGCAGATTCGACTGCGTGAATCTGGCGAGGTGGGTTCGTTAGCCACCAATGTTCTGATGAGCACTCCAACGGTGTTCAATCCTCTGTATATATGTTGATTTCTCGTACGATGATGTTATGGGTTTTAACTGTATAAAGGCTTTAGAAATAAAAATGTTTTAAAAATGTTAGAAATAAAAAAGTGTTTTTTGGAGAGCACTACAACTAACTTTATTTACTTTAACTATAATGTGATTTAGTCTAAATCAGTCTACCTTAACTGACTCTAGCTAATTAACTCTACGATATAGACACGAAGTACACCCTTCAAGACCAGAAATCGAACTGCCCTCCTAGAGCCCAAAGGGTACAGTCCTTCATACTTCTCATGCATACGTCCGCCCTCATACACATTCATACGTACTCGTCGCTCAATTCGAGTGTCTAGTGATAAATAATCTCACTAGAATTGAGCGACGAGTTCAAATGAAGGATTAAAGTGGAATCCCGATTTCTGTCTCCAAATCAGAATCCAATGCTTTCATTTTCTCAGTCTGTCATTAACGCATAAATAAGGTATGTTCTAAACAATTCGGGGAAAGCTTTCTAGCCTCTACACGTGCATAAACATATGGTCTACAAAGAATGTAGGCATGGACCATTGTTTATTGCTATCCTAACCGAGTGAGGTTCGCAGGAACTCTCACTCCTGGCAATAAATCGAGTCACTTGAGAGGATCGACGGGCTAGCGGAATGTTCGGTCAAGAGATGACAGTGTCCATGTATTTCCTCCAAATAAACTATGGATAGGATGTGCATAAGCCCTTTGTGCGTAAAACCAGGCCCTTGATCTTGGGCTCGGACAGCAAGGAGCCACACGCTGGCCCTCCACAAAGGGCAGTACGTATGAGTGGGTGATTTCCATTTACATGACTTTTGTGTCGACTTGTGTCAACTCGTGTCGACTCATGTCGACTCTCGAAAACGAATAAATTGAACACAGATTTGCGCGAGAGTTGATGCGCACGAAACAGAGAAGTTAGAATGTGAGCAGAGTGGTGTCAACGAATTATATACCAAGCTTTGCGGTGACTGGCTATTGTGACGTTTTGGTTCCCGCGCGCTTTTCCTTGTGTGAACTAGTGTACTGAATGTGTGATGTTCAACTGTATTGAATTCTCGTAAACTCACCACTCTAGCAGAATCTTCCCGAGTCGACTTGTGTCGCCGACATACGCCGACACAAATCAAATGGAAAGCACTTTTGGTAAGTCGACTTGTGTCAACTTGTGTCAGTAAAATGGAAAGCATCCAATGTGTATGAGTGCGGATGCATGTGTTACGTTCGGGTTGCAAGTTCCGAGTATCTCGGAACTCGCATCCGGTACGTCTCATATGCACCCTGCAGTCCCTCTCAGATCTCGGTCGCCCTGGATGCGTCACGGTCAACCGTGACGTTTATACTTCTATTCTCTTATTACTTCTATTCATACTGTTTCTGTAATTTTCCTTTTTCGAATTGGGCTAAGATAACTGAATTCTTTGCTTTTCATTAACTCTTTGATTTGCTGAAGTGTGTTTCTGATTTGCATATTCCTATTTTTGTATGCGATATCTTCCGTTTCTCTTTCTGTGAATTATTGTTGGTGTTCTCGTATTTAATTATCGTGGCCGAACCTTAGTATCTTTTCGCTTTCTATCGCTGTGGACATTTTGTGGATTTCACGTATCGCGAACGTCCCTCTGACGTCGCGCGCCAGGCGCCCTTCACGACGACCTTACTGTTTACGTTCCTCGACGCCGAGCCTTCCGCTGTTTTCGAAATTGTACTATCCGTTCCGAGAACGTCTTCCCGGGCCACAATACTTAAATATTCATTATAATATGTTATATTTTTCTGACTGTGTTATTTTCATGTGACATTTCTCGTACTAATTTATTGTGAGCTTTTCTATTTTATTGTAATGATTTTTCTGTGTTCGCGATTTTAAGCTTGTGTTAACGAACTCGCGCGTATTATCCTTTTTCGGGTTCATACTGATTTATAATTTATTTTGAGTGACTTTTTCGCATTAACGTGGCCGATCACGGTTATAATTTCACGCGTGCGAGGATTGGAACCGCGCAGTTGTTCCGCCGCCGTTCCTTTGCCGTTCCTTACGTTCGAACTTTTGTTAATTTATTACTAGTGTGTTGTTTTATTTCAAAACCTATGTGTTAGTTATTCCGCGTACTTATGTTATTCCGACTGTAATAATTTTTCGTCACTAATGTTTCGTGAAGTATCGCACCCGCGTCGTACTTACCCGTGCGCTCTCGCATAGCGCCTTCGCTGCCGTAGTTTTCCGATAAATAGGATGCGCCTATGCTTTTCTTACATTATACTTTAGTTATCCTTATTTCTTTTGCATTGTATAGCTTCCGATTCTAGACTCTGATTATTGCGAATTAAATTTAAGACTTTTGTTAACTATGCTTGGCTTTCGCTCGCACCTTCCATTAATGCCTGCTTCAGCGCTTTTGTAATTCCGTAATGATTTTCTAAATCAATTGCATTTGGTTTCGCTTAATACAGCTCAGGTGCGTTAACTCATTACCTTGAATTATTTTATTTTATAATCTCTTATCGCCTTCCTAAAAGTCCTTGGCCGGTTTTCTCGTCCTTGCCTCTTGAACGCCGCGACGCTTCCGACGAGATAGCCTCCGAAGCGGCCTACTGTGGGACGTATAGTGGTCTAATCTAGTCGTCTTTGCTTTCGAGTTCCGGGTAACCTTTAGATTTTGTTACGTTTTCTCTTCTCTTTCGTGGCCGTGGTGCCCTTTAGGTTTAGTTCGCCTGGTGGCCTCTCTAGTTTCAGTTCGCCTAGTGGCACTTTTAGGTTTAGTTTGCCTGGTGGCAATCGGTTACCCCGGATTATCTCTTCTCTCTGTTTTCGCGGTATCGATAATGAGCCTAGACTCGTGGTACTCCTTAGAGGTTACCTGGCGTCCAACCTATCTTTCGATCTTGCCGAGACCACTGACGTTTCCGATTTCCGGGTCTTATCGAATTGCGTTTTGCCGACGAGAGAAATATCGTCGCAAATTTGTGCCCAACGTGGGGCCCACAAATCAAAGGCGAGGCAAAGGATTAGTTAAACTGAGATTTTCGTTTTGGTTTCTGGTTACCGTAATCCTCCACGTTGTTGGCCATTTACGACTATTGTCGCAAATTTAGCGCCCAATGTGGGGCCCGAAGGATCTACCTCCCGAAATAGCCAAGGCTTTAGGAAATTTATTTGACGATTAGTAATTTTCAATTTCGCTTGGAATTAATAATTTGTACTTTCGCTTATAAATAGTAATTTGGATTTTTATCGCTCTATTTGAGTTTAGTACCGTTAGCATCGCTTCGCTGTATTGTGTTTGCGAAATTTACCGTGACCTTTGAGAATTTTCGTTGGTAGAGTTAACGTTAGCTATTAGTTGTGCACCTACGAGCTCATTTAAAATATTTTCGTGTTAATTCTTCAGCATAGTTTGGACGCTTTCGCTATTTCGTGTGATTAGTCGACCGCGCGACTACCCGTCTTGGCGACTAATCTTTTGTTTTGATTTCTTCTCATACAGTTGCTACTACCCTGCGACTTAATGTTTATCTTCTGATTCGACTGTCTACTAACCGTTCTACCGAATTCCGTGTATTCGGGTGAATTCTATATTTTCTCTATTCCGTACCTTTCCTTTATTCTTTCTTTTTCCTTTTCGCTGCTTTTCTTTCTCGCTTTGAGGGCTAGTATATGTCCGATTCGTATTCCCATTCGGCCTGGGTATATTCGATAGTACCTCGCGCGCTAGATTCTTGGCTGAATTATTTTCACCTTGATTCTGGAGGTGCGATTCCTGAACGTCGCGCTCGCTTAGTGAACTATCTGAATACGGTTTATTCCATGACGGACATGTCGGATCCGAACACCCAGATTCCGTTAGCGGAAGGAAATCCCGCAGATGCGCCTTCGGATCCTTCGAGGGATCACGAACCCACAGCTGGTCATGGGATGTCTACGGACAATGTCAAGAATATCCCTCCACCCCCTCCTATCCGCCAAAATCCTTATTCGATGGTAGCTCACCCACCGCCTGGGCGTTCGCTCCCGAATCTTCACCAATCGCCTATACAACCGTCCGAGAACGCGCCGAACTTACAACGCCGTGAAAGCTACCGGCGTTACGAACACGAGACCCCATATGGATGAAACGCGTGGGACGTCGTCAGCAAACGGAACCTTCGGTTTAACGGAAAAGCAGATACGAACGTCGACGAGTTCCTAATGCGAATCGATGACTGTCGCGCGCGGTCGCGATTATCTGACGAAGGTCTACTGTTTTGCCTTCCGTTCATGCTGATCGAAGAAGCGGTTCCGTGGTTCCGATTACGACACAGACATTGGCAAACGTGGAACGAATTCGCGTATGACTTCTGTCGCCAGGACTATCAGGATCGACTAGGCGAAGAAGCTCACCGTAGAATACAAGGGCCTAAAGAAAGCCCCCTCGAATACCTAACCAAGCTGCGCATCTTGTTCGCGAGAATTATTCCGCCTCTAACCAGTGAAGAAGAACGTTGCCTCGCGCATTCCGGACTTCGCGATGAATACCGGCAGTACATCCGTACTTTCGATTATTTGGATCTCGACGATCTCGAACGACTGATTCGGGAATACGATGCGAATGTAAACTCGCGGAGGCGCGAATTGACGCGGGTTCTGATCGATCAGTGTGCCGCTCCAGACCCGGCGTATCACGGATCGAAAGTAACGTCACCGCGACGTGCCCCGACTAACCGACCGGGCATTTCCGCCGTCAATGAAACGGAGGAATCTCCGGAGGAGGATATCGCGGCAACCACTACCACCGCGAACCCTACAACCGCGACGCGGACGAAAAAGAATAAGACTCCTCCACAGCACAATCCTTCCTTGACTAGTCGTTCCGCTACCGCTCTGGAGAACCCAACTAGCACTGCAATTATCGGGACTCATCCTTCCGTTCCAAATTCCCCTGCCCAGTCTTCTGTCCCGAATTTACCTTCCTATTCTCCTTATGGCTATCCGCCGTACTTGCCGATGGTGCCGCCTTATGGCTATCCGTTCCCTCCGTATCCTTACCCCGTTCCGCCCTACCCTAACTCTTCTTATCCACTAAGTTATCCCCGGGCACCAGTTCGTCCGCGACCCCAGGGAAACCGTAGTCGTGCTCCTCCGGTGCGTCAAACCAATGCACCTTGTCTTAACCTACCGTCCACTCCACCCGCTCCAGCACAGCCTGTAGCCGCCGCTGAAGGGGGAGTCACCGCCGCGAGTACTGGAAATAACATCGCGAATCCACCATCCAATCGGGCTAATAATTTTAAATGTTGAAATTGTAATCAGCCCGGTCACCAGTATAACGATTGCACTTATGCGCGACAAGTATTTTGCTATCACTGTGGTAACCCCGGATATACGTTGGCGCAGTGTCCGAATTGTTCGGGAAATGCATAAAGGGTCAGACGACAACGGTCCAACCGCCTAATCTTCCTACCGCGAATGGTTCAGGATCTTCCGCTACTAATGATGCCTCCGAATTAGTTATTCCGGAATCACGTGATCCCGTTTTTAGTACGCGTTCCGAAGATCGTTTATACGTAACCATTCTTATTCAGGACTGCCCAATCCTAGCACTAGTCGACTCAGGTTCCTCGCGGACCTGAGAGTATCGCTCTACTTAAAGACCTCCAGTGCGTAATCCGCGAAACACCCGCGAGTGTCGTAGTATACGCCGATGGCTCGCGCGGAAAAGCTGATGGTGAAACGGATTTAGCCGCCACCATCCAGGATCGAACCCACACAACCAAAGTTCACCTGCTACCGAAGTTGAACGTACCCTGCTTACTCGGTCTTGACGCGATTAAACGTTTTGGAATGGTGATAGACTTTGCGCGCAACTTATGGCGGTTCCGACCTTCCGATCCCCAGGAACCAGACGATCCTATCCCATCCGTCCTCTATCCTTTCGAAAATCCTGCTGATCCGTTCCGTTCCGCTTCCGCTTCTTTTAACCCCCACAATCCGATTTCTTCCGTCTCGCCTTCCGTCTCTAGTACTACCGACAGTACCGGACTTTCCCGCCTTACAAACGAACAGTCGAATCAGTTAAAAGAATTCTTAAAAGAACATTTACCGGTTACCTTAGAGAATCCTGGCTTGACAAATCTTACCGAACACGTAATCGATGTGTAGGGACATCGCGCGATCAAGCAGAGATATTATCCCGTCTGGCCTAAAGTAAAAGAAGCCATCTATGCTGAAGTAGATAAGATGTTAGAGTCACAGATTATTGAGCCTTCTACAAGCGACTGGTCAAGTCCTATTGTGATGATCAAGAAAGCTTCCGGTCAATACCGATTTTGTTTAGATTTCCGTAAAGTAAATTCCATTACGAAAAAAGATGCCTACCTTTCGCTGTACATGTCCAGTATTTTAGACAAACTGCGTTCCGCCAAATACATCTCGACTATAGACCTTAGCCAAGCCTACTTCCAGATACCGTTAGAGGAGAATAGTAAGGAAATCACCGCGTTCACCGTTCCTGGTAAAGTATTATCTCAGTTCCGCCGCATGCCATACGGTTTGACGAATGCGCCGGCTACCTTCCAGCAATTAGTCGATAGACTTCTAGGGCCCGCGATGGAGCCACGTGTATTTTCCTACTTAGACGATATCGTCGTAGTCACGAACATCTGGAGTGGTTGAAGAAAGTTCTCACAATAATTTCCACGGCCGGTTTAGAAATTAATCCGGTTAAGTGCGAATTTTGCCGATCGCAGGATAGATACCTTGGCTTTTTAGTGAACGAACACGGATGGCAAGTTGACCCGGAGAAGGTCCGGCCTATTCTCGAATATCCCGCTCCGCGTAACCTTAAACAATTACGTAGGTTCT
>JAYRCB010000527.1:16788-92534 GCA_036026315.1 Trachelus stipa
CTAGGGGGTATCACAATGATTCCTTAGGCCTGGTTCGAGCTATAAGGTGCTCAGACAGCTACTAATCACAATGATATGGGGAGCTGAGCTTTTTTAAGGAGTGTGGTCGGATCATTGTTGGTCAATTTCTGACAGCTCCAGCACGATGCTTTTGATACAGAATATCTACATGGATGGCAGGTTTCCTGATACAGGGTGGAGACACAATGCTTTCCAAGATCAGGAACTGCCAAGGATGAGCTCCCACAGTTCGCAGTACAATACTGTTTACTGGTTTGCTCTGGAATCAAGGATCAGATTTATGTGAACTTTCTGATAATTCTACTATTCAAGTATTCACTAGCTTCTTGTCGTCTGGTGGTGTACACGAGTGATCGACGTGTCTCGAGTGAATCCTATCGAGGAAGCCGCTGCTTATATCCTCGGTAGGAATACGTTAAATCTGGTGGGAATAACGATTTTTATCCTCCCGAGGTTTTAACGTCGCTTTTTTCATTTTATATTTTGATTTGTTATTCGATTTGATTATTTGATTTGTCTAACTGGATTAGCGGTTTCTTCATATACCGACTTACTGGTATTTCTATTGTGTTTGGCACGTGCTGGCTGATAGCACTCGGGCACCTGTTTGTTTTGATTCCAATCTGTTGACTGGAATTCTGATTCTTGGAATTTTAAAGGTAATAAGCTAATATTATTTCCTCATGATTGTCGCTGTGACTAGTTTCAAGGGAATTACGCAATATTAGATATTTAAAAGTCTTGTATTCCCTTTCCTTTATCGACGTCGCTTTGAGAGGTGGATAGGAGTTTTGAGGAATTCTAGGATGTTAGGATTTCTCTCAGATACTGTTATGCACATCCACAGTGCGGTATGCACTCTTATGTGGAGCTCTTGACGTATCCATCATCGAGAAAGGTCATTGGGGAGGAAAAAGGATAGAGGATGGAGGGGTATAAGGACGGAACGTTACAATACGTTTCATGAATAACTTTTGATCACACATTTCACCTGGTAGTAACTAATACGATGATGGAGGTAAAAATATTGATCTGAATCATGGTAAAGGACGGGGATTACTGAAGTACCTATATCGTATACACGGTATATTTCAAGAGAGTAAATGGATTAGGATTACAATTAGCGGAGAATCACTGGAAAAAAACAAGATACAATGAGAGGATTCCTGGCAAACCGACTAATACTGTAGGATAGAAGATTTATGCTGTTTTCCAGACAGCGGAAGGAATGAATGACATACAATGCTATTACGAATATTGTTCCATTTATGAATCCTCCACATTTATTATGCTAAGGGTCATATAATCTTGAATAAGATGTTGAATCATTCCGTTATGTGAACCAATTTATTTAAATAAAACATATATTGTTTAAGGCTAATAATTTATTTGAATAATGAGAAAATACATTACACTTTTATTTCTTTGTTTTCCTTTTAGTCCAGAAGGTAGTTTTCTTTGTATTATTACGTATCTTTGTACGTACTATTTGTTTCAATTCACGCCTAAGATTCTCAAACTCTTTGCGAGGAGCTGCTTCTTTGTTGAAAAATTTGTCGGTATCTAAGGAGCATATATAAACTGTAGTATAAAATATTTCAATAGCAAAAATAATAAATAAAATTTCATTACATTGATTATTTCTTTTCCTTCTTCCAAAATGGCTTTATGCCAACTCGACAGAGGCCAAGTACAGAATTACATTGATTATACGTACCATGAAAGCGAACATCATCGATCGCAAAGAAAAATCGATCATTCCATCCATGAGAAATTTTTGAATTTATTTTTTCATTATCACCGGTTGATGATTCTTGATTATCGTCACCGTGATCTTCGTTATCGGATGAATCATATTTAAATGGATTCATTTTGTTAAAATTAAATTGAAAGTTTGACTTGCTGTACGATTCTGTTTCAGGTTCATTTACTGAAATCAAGGTTAATATAAAAATATCATATTGGACTGTCACTTAAATTTTATTTGATCAAAATGATCTTTAACTGAAATCTCACCTGTGTTGGTTGGTTCTCTAGCAAAAGTCTTTAATAAACTAAATTCTTTATCTTGTTTTAAGCTGTCAGCCAGTCTATCAGATACATTGTAGAATACATCCTTCGATACAGGAACAACTGGTTCCTCATTCTCCGTAACACTGATTTTTCGTTTCTTTTTTTCTGGTTTCTTTGGCACAGATGTTTCAATTGGAACTTCATATTTATAATGATTGTTTTCAGTTGGGTCATATCGTATCATTTGACCCTTTCTAGAAATTGTAACAAGATATTTATTTTTGGAAGTGCTTAAAAGTGCGATTGACGATTATCAATAGAGACGTCAGTCAAACCTTTTTGAATTTGTTGGAGCATTACTTTCTGTTCGAGCTTTAATTGGCTTTCCTAAAACACTTTGTAGTATATCTAGTTGCCATTTTTTTTCATCCTCCAAGCTAGACTCTACTGTTTCTTGTAGTTCAGATTCATGTGTTACCTCATCATCATCGATAAAACGCTCATCAAGAGTAAAACGTTTGTCGTGTCCCAATTTTGCTTGTAACATCGATAACTAATAAAATTATAGGAAAATAATAATAGCTAAATCATAGTAAAATAATATTAACATATCATAGTGATAACGAAGACTACCAAATTTATTGATACAAGAAGTAAAATACCTTTTCCTTTGTTTTATTTTTAATTTCAAATTGATTTTCATCCCAGTTAGCTTCAACCTCTTCAGCATCATCAAACAATAATTTTCTATCTTTTCCATTTTTCTTTGCAGAATCCTCTTGGCCTATGTCATCCTCGAAAACGATTTTTTTATTTTGGGCTTTATCCTAAAAACGTTATGACTGCTTATTTAAACAACAATAATATTGGAGCATTGCTTGTACAACTATTATACCTACCACAGATTTCAATGCATCTCGAATCATTTGCTCTTTAGCTTTGAAAATTAATTTTTTCTCCTTCAACGATTGTATTCTTTTTTTCTCAGATATGGTCATTTCTTTCTTAGGAATGTCTATAAATACATGATTTACATTCTTTTTTTCTGATGATTTAATATCAATCTTGGAACGTTTTTCTTTCCAATTTATATCATCTTCCCAATCTTTATTTATAGGGTCAATGCATATATCCTTTACTATTTCCTCATTATTCTTCCTTTTTTTTAAACTACTAGGAACAAGATCATTCTGTATTTTAATACTGGTAGGAGTTTTCACAGGATTGATTTTCAATTTAATGGGAGCGATTTCAAGAGGTATATTATTCAATGCGTTGCTTGTCTCTTTAGATTTTGACACAGCAGCTTCTTGTCGTTCTCTTTGAAGACGTTCCAGGAAACTTTCTTTAGCAATGACAACAGACAAGTTTCTGCCATTCAATGTGATTGTGTTTACATGTTTAAAACCTGAAATAGGGTTCACAATATTAATATGATAATCTATTATGATATTATATTTATTACTTACAAGCATTCAGATTCTTATCAGTGGCTACTATCACAACAAAGGCAAATTTGCTTTCACAATTTTCTTCAACATTTTTTTTCTCTTTTATATCCACATTTACCACAGTTCCATAATCTTCAAAAAGACTCTTAACTTCATTCTCGTTTACTTCATAAGGTAAATTTTTTAAATAAAGTCTATAACTTTTCTCCATTTTTTATTAATTATGCAAAAAACAGTGTATTCGACCGCAATCCGGCCTCACAAAACACGTGGTCGGAACAAGTTGAGGTTATAATTTGGTATGTAACTGTTGAATAGAGGCGACGCCAGAACTGTCCGCGGTCAGTCTGAAAGTCATATCGAAGAAATCTTTTCAAAGACCTGAAGAACAGATTTATGTTATATCACAAATTTTAGAAACTCGGAAAGGTGCACAGTCTTATTATCAAACCATCAATTTGATTAACCGATTTAATGCACAGGTAATTTCGAAATTTTTACATAAAATATCATGTACCTCAATGAGTGCAAGAAAGGCACTCTTTTGTAGCTATATTTAAGTGTATGAGAGAAACGCAGTAAATACGTAGGGAACAAATTGGCGCGCAATAAGCTGATAAGAACATTTCCAGAAAGCTTGCTTTAAAACGCTTGAAAGTTGGAACAAGAATGGATGATTATTAGGAAATCAATGTTATAAATAATGTATCTTGGAAGGTACGTTCCTACGTCAAACTGATTAGTCGTCGAAGACGGATAACTAATTAATCCGAATTCTTCATTGGTCAAATTCGTTCATCACGACAAAGTTATCCGTCCGATTAGTCACATGATTACTGTTTCTGGCCAATAAGAAATCTTGTTTTCCAAGTTATATTTCTTGTTCTACTCCGTTGGATGTGAAAAGGTATCTTGAATGGTCATAAATTCTAAGTGGTGAGAGATATTGGATGATTCAGTTTTTGATGAATTCTTTCGTAAGAAACTTGAAAAAATAAAATAGAAGTAGTGTAACAGGCATAATTCTTCAGTCTTTAAAAAATGTCTCAATTCTAGAAAGACCGTAACGAATTACCGATAGGCATCCGGGTATGCACAGTTCATACTTACTATATACTTTAGGATTACGTAAAAGCTCTTTAGAAAATCGGTATTCCTAAATACTTCCACAATTAGTTAAATTGATAATTAACGACAATAACACAATAATGAGATCCTTTTTAAACGCCCAATACGTTCGACACACATAACATAGGAATATCTAACCGAAGTAAATGGTATCCGTCGATACATCATAAAGACGAGTCAGCAACAAATTGGATTACAAGCTCACAGAGGCTTCGGCCTAGAGAAAAGTCGGAAAGTCACGAAGCCCGTTAACTGTTGCCTCTCCTCAGAATTTCATCGTACAGCCAGTGAGTGAGTACGAAAAACGGTTCCTTGAGTAGAAACTGCCCCTTTTGAATTCGTCACCGTGTTATGATGTCTGGCCAACGATCGTACGCAATCATCATAGTCAGCATTGTGAATCTAACGGTTCCATAAATCGTATTCCGCGCAATTCATTCATCCAGCGCATTCACGAAGTTCTGAGAAATTAGCGATCTGTTACGTAAACGCGTAACTTCTAAACGAGCGTAATGATTGTACAGCGATCGGTAAGTGCTGTCGAGTCTTACCAGTTAGAGTTCAACGAACCGGAATAGTGATAACTTCCGCCAATCGCTAGAAGCTGTACTAGCAACTTCCTGGGGTGAGTGAAATAAGGCGTGCATAGTGGCGAACTTTTTAACTCGATGAAAGTTTTTTCTCAACCTTTCCGGTATCTACGTCAAAGAGTACTTCCTCGGTTACGTTCTTTCACGTCCTATGTGCTTTTTTCATACCTATAAATTGTCGTAAAGGGAACGGATAAAAAAATAAAAACAATAATACTGAAAAGGAATAAAATAAAATTAGACATCCGGTGGCAATCTGCGGTAATAAAGTTTGTCGTTGGCCAGCAATGCAAATTCTATGTTCGTATGGTGATAGACGCGGGGGCGAGTTCAGAAGGGAGTTCTAATGGTAATATTGATTTTGGGCTAAGCGCAAGCGCTACGTGATTTTCCTCCCGACAGGGGGGTGCAACTGTTACCATGGATCCCAGTGTACTCGCCGCCATGGATAAGGACGCACTGAAGAAGCAGATTGAGAACATGAAGTATCAAGCTACTATGGAACGGTGGCCTCTCTCCAAGAGTATCGCGGCGTAAGTTCCTTATTAAGCCTTTCTCGATACCTATATACCCATCTCTTTCTTACTCTTATGCACTCCCAACCAAAGAAACTAATCCTCTCCTGAATACCAGTTTCGATAGCTATATCCTCTCGGCGTGCACCTGCTCCGTCGGATGCTTGCAATATTATTATCGACTCTCTGTACCAATGAAACTTGCTACATCCTGACGAAACATTAAAGTGGCAATGGAAAGGAAGAAGTAATGAAGCAAGTAAACAGAGTCGAAGGTGTTTAGTGTGGAATGGAGAAATTAAGTAACCAGTGGCCTTTCATAAGATATTTGGACACTTTTAAATAGTCGGACGTGTAGAAAAATTAAATATGAAGAATTACATGAACTACCAGAATGAAGTGGGTTGCCAGTGGCTTTTAAACTGTATATAATTCCTACAAGATCATCGAGCACGACTACTCAAGTTCACGAGGCTTAAGAAATTTCTTATGCGTGTTGAGCTTCGAACGGAGAAGGACAGATGGTGCGTTATCGAGCGACCTAATGGGAATTTATTTAAAAAAAAAATGGAAAAATTCGCGATCGACACATATCCGGGGACACGCCCAGATATACTTCCATTTTACATATACGCACCTTGACAATATACGCTTACACTTACGTTTACCGCCAAGGTTGAATTACGCTGTCCTATTTCGTACGGCAAACAAGATCTCCTTGGGTAAAGTGAGTGATCTATCATCGACGTTACAGATCGATTCGTTTCGGGAAAAGATAAAGATCCGCTGGCCAGCCTTCCGGGTGGACAGAACAAGACACATAAAGGATACGACGATGAAGAAATAAAAAGGAAAGACAAAGAGACACATTCTGACAAACGGATTTTGGAATTTTTACGACGATCAGAACTCACTGCGTGAGACAGAAGATTTTCAAGGCTTATTGGGATCCATAAATAGTTTGAAAAATTCATCTTTACACTTTCGTTATTTTATTTCCGTTTCTCTCCGTTTGGCGTACTCGCCGCCATTACCACCTGATCCGTATGGATCGATGTGGGCGAAGAAATTGGCAGCGCGCGCCACTGCGGTAAGCGTACTAAGAGCGAAGCTTCGTCGATGGATATAAAAACCATCAATGCTGGATGGAAATTCGAGTGAAAGTTGTAATCGAAAGTGCAAATGAATCTGAAGAGTCTTATCATGATACTTCTTATTGATAAACATCGTCATTGTTACAAAGCACCACCAATGGATTTCCCATATTCTCTTATATTATTTTATCGATACTTTTAATTTGATTCTCTTTAACGCCTCTCGCTCTCGAGGCCAGAGAGAGTGGTATAAATATTTGAGGCAAGCTGCTTCGGCTCTGTAACAACGATGTTTACCTGAAGGTCGAGCCCAGCCTTTACCAGTAGTACTGCTCTCCATGAACTTCCGCTTGTTGTAACGGACAATACTACAACGACGTCATCTTCTATGAGGATCTTCACTTTGAGATACTTACCGTACAAATTCTAACCTCTACTTCTCACGGTTTCAATTTCTAATCTCTCATTATTCTCCACAATTGGATTGAAGCGCAAACGTAGGAGCAGGTGTACGACGTGCAGGATCAGGAGCAGGAGCGCAAACGTTTCCTTTCACTTCTGAGCATGTATAAATATATCCAACAAGCGCATGCGCAGTCATAACCGAAATGCACAATGTATAAATATAAATTAAAGTACAAGGTTTTGATCAAGGTTACAAATAATTCATACTTAACGTGTAACACTGAAATCTTTTATCATCTCAATTAATGGTCCATAATCCTTTTTCTTATCCTCAGGATGCGAGAGTACGTCGAGGAGAATGAGAAGAACGACCCGCTGATTCACGCGCCTGATAAGAAGAACAATCCATGGGCTGAGAAAGGAAAATGCATTATCATGTAAAGGCTTTCGCCACCCACCATGATGTCGATCTATCAGGGCACCAAAAAACAAACGAACAGACACTTTCGAGTCGGAGGTGGCAAAGTCACATATGGCCACATATGACACATCAGAGATACATAATACACATATACACAGACACAAATGTTACATGATATCCGGTCGGATCAATCGATTGATTTCAAAAAAGAGATCAAGCGCCGATGAGCCTCGAGTCGATCGGCACCAAATGCCCAAAGAATCGAACGTTAATACTTTGTACGATCGATCGACTGATCCTACTTTAGATCAGAGATCTATTGTTATTTCTTGATCGTGGATCCCCTCGAGCATACACCCCGTGAGGCTTCCACCTGAATCTATTATCGTTTATATTTGTCACTCGATCACTCGCTCAATCACTCGATCAAACACCCAACCACACGATCACTCATTTTTGTAGCTCGGTAATTGATAGTTATGCTATATCTATTGATACTATTCCATCATTGGAAATAACCTTTCATATATATTTATCTTTACCACTTTCTTTATCCTGGCTGTGTATCCCGTACATTTTCATCCTCACTACGATTATTGTACTCGCGCGATTTCTTACGAAAATATATAATTATCCTATTGAAAAATGATTATGTATCTGACAATATTTCTATTGCATCCGTGATTACTGTGCTGATTAGGATAGGATGCTGTAAAACATAGAATCGAAAAAGGAATAATACTGTCTAAGGAGGAGTGGGGGGGGGGGGAGGGAGAAGTACATAGTCATACAAGCAAAGAAAAAGAGGGAGGAAAGTGGTGATCGATTGAGCGTATAAAAATGATTGGAAATCGAATCAATCAATTAACCGGTACCCAGGAAGGAATTCTAGATACAGGGAAATTGGGTAGTCGGCAAAAAGTTAAGAGGAAACTGTGTCTGATGTCGACAATGACGAAGATAAAGGCCTCAACGGTGGTGGTCAGCACGATCAGACAGTAGGAGGAGTTTCTATCTTTGCCGTGAGCTTTGGCAGAGTGCTGTAGTTCTGCTGTAATTGTGCTGTAGTTGTGCTGTAGTTGTGCTGTAGATGTGCTGTGGCTGTACTGAGCTCAGGAAGGTTCGACGGACATTGGTCGCGTGGACGCCGCGTGAATTCTAACCGCGCGCGGTGCATTCGCGCTCGCAGGATTGGCGTTTCACTCTCGCGTTCCCATTTAGCTCCATCGGGATTGGATATATATATGCGCTACGACCGGGGACATAACGGTGTCTTGACTATAGTTAAAATGAAAGGCACTTAATTGTTGTCTATAATATTGCCGCGTGTACTAAATTTAAGAATGATAGTTTCAGTATTTCCTGAACAGCTGTCAGTGCTAGACAAGTATACGGTGGTCGATCATGTGGTGGATTGTTGATTGAACCGAGACTTTTGTGACTTATCATCAGTTCATAAGTTCAGCATTTATATCATCTGACAACCTTTTACCAAGACACAAGTAGGAATAAGAAAAGCAATCATGGTAAGTTTAAGGTTTGGGAATTTCTTTTTTTAATTTAAAAGAAAATATTTCAATTTCCGATTTTTCTAGAAACATTTATTTCAATTGGTCACTGACAACGGTTTCGATCATGTAACGGCGTCTGACATCTCACGTATTACTTAATAGGTGTCTTATACTAGTCTAATTTATTATGTAGTTATGTGAAATCTTTAACGTTGGGGTCCTGGCATTTCATAAGAATCAAGTTTATCGTTTACTAACGTCCCTGACAATTGTCTGTAAGAGAAATTGTTCGTATGTCCAGGTGTCTCTATTAATTGAGACGAAGTAGGTATAGCATTTACGAAATCTTATTACCGGTGCTGTGTTACGAGAATGATTTCTATCAATTTCCGGTGTCAAACTATGGCGCGGCAAGTCGAACAACGTTTAGGATTGTGTCGAAACCCGTCGAACATGTTGAAACGCATGGAAACGTGTCTGCGTTTCGCACCCGCTCTCCGCGCCAGTATTTACAAGCAGGTTCGCCTTCCCTCTCACTTTCATACGGTAACCTTATATTCGGCAAGGCTTCGCTCTGTCTCCATCCAAGGAACAACCTCGTCACGTAACTCTCCGTCCGAAGTAACGACGATCTAACGAAGCCCTAAAGATTATTTCTGGAGTCGAGTTTACCAGGCTCGTCTTACGTCTGACCACCAGATTTTCATAATATCCGGTGAAGTATCCCTTAAAAATCCATCCTGTAGCCGATTTCATGTTCACTGAACACGTAGAAATCTTTAAAAACTCCTTAGGACTGTATCAGATACATACGTACCTGACTTCTTCGACCCTGGTGCCTCTGTTCGTCAACGGCCACATCTTTCCAACATATTCATATATATAATTATGCAATGGGTATAACAAAAAATAAAAAGAGTAACGCAGAACGAGGTATAAATAAGCCGAACCGTATAGAGGTAGAAGCCAGACGTATTATAGATGCAGAATGGCATATGAGTTCAGACGACCAGGTTGCCAGCGAATGCGAGGACGACGACAAGAACCAGGTGTCTCAATGTCAGAGAACGGCACGATGGAGGTTAGCTGCTGCTGACTTATTAAGCTCAGCTTGGCGTCTCCGGTGTCGCAGGAGTAGTATGGAGACTCTGCGATTGATATTAGAAAGCTGTCTAGAGCCAAGAAGAAGGAACCTGTATGGCAGCGTAAGAGAGAGGCAAGAGTTGAGGGCAGTAAGCAGTACAGCAGGACGGTGCAACAAGTCCACGGATCACTTGCGAATCGTGAAAGAGTTTCTCGGCGAGGAGTCTCGCTCAAGAGCGAAACGATGCCAGCTTTTTGGAACGGGAGTAGTAGGTACAAGTACACAGCGTGCAGCATGAGCGTCTCCGTGACGGCGAGCCGGGTTATAAATGTAACGACGGCTAAAAGGAAAGCTAAACTCAGTACGCGGTGGGAAATGCGAACAGCGGTTTACGGTACTTTCAAGAGTGTGTATATGTATACAAAAGTAGCATTTCTTTACCATGTATAGGCGTGGTCCGCGATTGTTTCCTGAGCCGCGATATTACGTCTTTTGAATACCAGACCAAAGGCTACCAATAGTATCAGTATAAAATATAGTCATCACGCAGTAACTTCACGAGATCCTGGCTACGGGTGGTTGCTCTCCTGGTTGACTCTCTAATTACGCCACCTGAATAAAGGATATCCTGATCAAGGATGGCGCCGCGACGCTTCCACTTGTAACAGATTCACGGTAGTCGCGCGACTTCGTGGTTCAATGGAGATGCTCGTGTCAGGACTAACGGATCCTTTTCTTCTTTCGTTCTTTCGTTACGTTCCTCTATTTCTTTATTCTGGATCCTCCACGAGTTCCTCCAGGGCAGTCACGGCGCCACCGGTGCGATGACGCGCAATGAGGTGCGGTGAGCCGCAGCAAGACCAGGAAGAGCTGTCGATGGAAGTGAAATTTTTACGGATGGTCGCGTGTCGCACTTTACATCCAAATTATGGGATACCTCTATCGGGATCCTACTACTCAGTGCTTGGTTACTCGGTGAGCCAGCACTCGGGTAAGTCTTGTCTTGTCGTTATTCAGCCAACTGAGAAAGAGAAGGTGCAATTATGTTAGCGAGTCACGGATAGTTGGTTGGCTATACTAGAGTCGTACGGCAATGTGCCTACTGAGTACGCTAGAAATCTCAGGGTCTACTCTCTATCTACCTAGTACAGTAATGGCGGATAGAATAAAAATCACACGTTGTACATATTTCTATATGTATATATGCATACGTATATCATGAGCTACACTCTCCTTAGACTGTCTTATTACTACCTCGTTCTACCTACCTACCCACATAGCTAACCAACTGCCTCAGCCCGTGCAGTAACCGTACGCTGGTAGCTCCATGGTTACAGCTCCGTACTGCATCGTAAAGCAATGACTCCAATCCGCAAATGCATTTATGCGCCGGGTACAATGCACTCGAGTTGCGAATCCACCAGCGCCGCCAATGGAAACCAATCGATGCAGAATATATACTATGTTAGTGGAAAGATCAGGGAAGTAGATATATGTGTGTGTATATATATATATATATATAGACCATCAAGCATACTTTTCAATAGACAGTTAGATAATTTCACAAGAAACAAAGAGCCTTGAGGTCAACAGTACTTTGCAACGCATTTGCATTTTCAGTATCAGATTTACTTCATCTTAGCCAATTTTTAATGTTTGTCATCATTAAACGCCTCGACAATAGAATTCAAATGACTTTTGCATTATGAAAGTCTGTATGTGTGAGTGACCATATTTGTTAATCTGTTACGAGAACTTACGTCTCTCCGAGTCGTCTAGGCTCCTTTAGGGTTCCTCGGACTCGACAATCGCGGCCGGTGCCGACAGTCGAATAATATTTTCAAGTTATTTGCCGTTCTCCATTGTCGCTCGTGACACAAGGCCCCGATAGCACCACGACTCTCCGCCCGTCACTACCACAGTGATCTATCTGCAGCTCGTAATTCTTTGAAAAAAAAGAACCGCAAGCACTTTCGCCATTTATTCCTGCCCTGTCGTCGCGACCACTCGACTCCTTGAGTATGGCGGCAACCGGCGATCAGTAAATACTCATTTAAACAGAACTAATGGCTTCCACTTGCAATGTATAATCATGGTAGCTTAAGTGAATAATAAATTTGAGACATTACGAAGAAAGTACTCATTGTTTTCCTGCGGTACTGATGTCTTCTGCAAAATCGTCCTTTTCTATATAACAATTCGGTAGCGTGAGACTTTCAATAATGGTAATTTAAATTTTGTAATGATCTTTCTTATGATATGTTATTAGTCATAATCATCTGTCTATTTGTAAAAGAAATTCCAGATGAAATATAATGTACTCGATTTTTTTTGTACTTCAGGTGTCACTTAGCGCGAGCACAAGAGTAATTTGTCTGGCTCTACTCCTCGTGAGTTTGTCGAACCATTCTGAAGGTAAACAAACTTATATCTATTTCATCACGTAGACTATCTTTTTGTGGCTTACATATATATATATATATATATATGTGTACGTATTAAATGGTGCCATTGGACAGGTGCGAGGAAGAGATTTCGTCGACCCACAACATCCAGTCCAGCTCTTTCCAGCGACCAGGAAGTCTCGGCGAGTGTGAACAGATTTAAAGTATCTCGCAACAGAGTAGCTAATAAAAGTACCAAGAATGAAGTACAGCCTGCCAAGACAAACAATTACAAGGTATAAATAGGATGGTTCGCGAGGAAGATTTATCTGCGTGCATATACATATAATCTGGGTGTAAAAATTTACAAGAACATAACCGACCTTTCAGATTGTCTGCTACTACACGAACTGGTCGCAGTACCGCACGAAGATTGGAAAGTTCATGCCGGAGGACATTCAGCCTGATCTCTGCACCCATATTATATTCGCCTTTGGTTGGCTCAAGAAGAACAAACTGACTAGCTTTGAATCGAACGACGAGACTAAGGATGGCAAGGTCGGCCTCTATGAAAGGATAATGACCCTTAAAAAAGCGAATCCTTCGCTCAAAGTACTATTAGCTATAGGTACGTCAAGAACTTTCTAGAACGTCAATGAAATTTATAAATCAGTGGATGAATTGTCATCGAGTGCCGTTATCATCTTGGATTCTTGCAGGTGGTTGGTCCTTTGGAACACAGAAATTTAAGGACATGTCATCCTCGCGATATGCACGTCAGACGTTTGTCTACAGTGCTATACCTTATTTAAGAGACAGGAACTTTGATGGTTTGGATATTGATTGGGAGTATCCTAAAGGAAGTGACGATAAGAAGAATTATGTACTACTTCTTAAAGGTAGATGAAGCTCTTAATTTGATAAATTGTATTGTTTATAGGAAATAGTAATAAAAGTTATTCCTTTGTACCTATAGAATTGAGGGAAGCTTTTGAAGCTGAAGCTCAAGAACGTAAGAAGCCACGATTATTACTGACTGCAGCAGTTCCAGTTGGTCCTGACAATATCAAGAGTGGTTACGACGTTCCTGCCGTCTCTAGGTCGGTCAACAATAAGAAGTTATAAAAATATACTTTCACCTTTTATATTACGTATTTCACTTACGTAAGGATGTTCATAGCTATCTGGACTTCATCAATGTTATGGCCTACGACTTCCATGGTAAATGGGAACGAGAGACTGGACACAATGCACCACTCTATGCTTCTTCTTTGGATTCTGAATGGCAGAAACAGCTCAGTGTTGACAATGCGGCTAATATATGGGTACGACTCGGTGCTCCCAAAGAGAAGCTCATCATTGGCATGCCCACATATGGCCGATCATTCACGCTGTCCAATCCATCAAATTACGGGGTCCATGCAGCTGCCAGTGGTGGCGGTAAAGCTGGAGAGTACACCAAAGAGTCAGGATTTGTTGCCTATTACGAGGTGAATATTTTTCGATATTATTCAGGATTACTAGACCTTGTGGATAACCTGATAGATCATAACTGACCACTGTCCAGGTCTGCGAAATGCTCCTCAACGGTGCAGCATATGTATGGGATGACGAGATGAAAGTGCCTTATCTTGTTCACAATGATCAGTGGGTCGGATTTGACGATGAACGTTCCATTCGTAACAAGATGCACTGGATCAAAGATAAAGGATATGGTGGTGCTATGGCATGGACTGTTGATATGGATGACTTCAACGGTACCGTATGTGGTGGCAATATTAAGTATCCATTAATTGGTGCCATGAGGTAAATTTAAATAATTAGATATACCTTTGGTTGAGTAAATATGGTCCATGATTTTTAAAAGTTTTATTTGATCGTTTTTAGGGAGGAATTGAATGGAATTTCACGAGGAAGTAATGCAAAAGATGTTGACTGGAGTGCTGTGGCTTCTACGATCACTGAAATTGTTGTGAAGAAACCAGAACCTTATAAAATCGCAGTTTCCGATGTACTGAGCAAGGCAAAAAAAGTGCAAAAACCTACACAAATCGTAGGCAGTGCTAATACCCGTGGTACGAAATGAGTATTAATTAAATAAAAATATACAATTCTATTGTATTCTGTTATAACTTTATATTTACCTTAAATACTTTATTTTTGTATTCACAGAGAGACCAGCGCAAACCATTTGCTACCTGACCAACTGGTCTTACAAGAGACCCGGTGCTGGAAAATTCCTACCAGAAGATATTGATCCGACTTTGTGCAGTCACATTATATACGCCTTCGCCACCCTGAAGGATCATCTCCTTAGCGAGGGTAGGGATAAGGATGGAGAGATGTATGAAAGAGTGATAGCACTTCGTGAGAAAAATCCTGACGTCAAGGTACGAAATGCCTAAATGAGATGTTTGTTTTTTTTAGAAATTAAAATAAATTATACAACGGTATTGCATTAGGTTTTACTAGCAATCGGTGGTTGGGCCTTCGGATCAAAACCATTCAAAGAACTCACTAGCAACACTTTCCGCATGAACCAGTTCGTTTACGAGGCTATTGACTTCCTTCGCGATTACAAGTTCGATGGACTCGACGTCGACTGGGAGTATCCCAGGTAAGTTATTACCTAACAATCCAGTACATGACTTTCCAATGACAACGCATCTTCTTTATTATTATAGAGGAGCAGACGACCGTACAGCCTATGTAAATCTGCTGAAGGAACTGAGACTCGCTTTTGAAGGTGAAGCTCAAAGTTCCGGATTACCGAAGTTGTTATTATCAGCTGCAGTCCCAGCAAGTTTCGAGGCCATAGCCGCTGGATATGACGTACCCGAGATATCCAAATACCTGGACTTCATCAACGTGATGACCTACGATTTCCATGGCCAATGGGAAAGACAAGTTGGTCACAACAGCCCTCTTTTTCCTCTGGAGAGTGCCACTAGCTACCAGAAGAAGCTCACTGTTGTAAGTCCTTTGTTTTCATATCCGAATTCGCTTCTTAAAGGATGTTTAATACTCATAAAAATATTAATTATTACAGGATTACAGTGCCCGCGAATGGGTCAAACAAGGCGCACCCAAGGAAAAGCTCATGATCGGTATGCCCACTTATGGTAGATCGTTCACTCTTGTTGATAAGGACAAATTCGACATTGGCGCACCAGCTTCCGGTGGTGGTACTGCTGGAAACTTTACCAACGAAGCAGGTTTCCTTTCTTACTATGAGGTAAATATACCTATACCTTACTAAACTTTCTCATTGTCGCATTAAATGTCAACATGATACTATTCGATTTCTTCTTTACCTTCCAGGTGTGCACCTTCCTCAACGATGACAACACTACACTTGTGTGGGACAGTGAGCAACAGGTTCCATTCGCCTATTGCAACGACCAGTGGGTAGGATTCGACGATGAGAGAAGTCTTGTGAACAAGGTGCGTTTAGCCAAAGCCAAATCAAAATTAATAAATAAAACATGAAGCAGAAAGTAACGAATCCAAATAAAATTATATAATAACTTTTTCTTCAATTCCTTTAGATGACATGGTTGAAGGAGGAAGGTTTCGGTGGCATAATGGTTTGGTCAATAGATATGGACGACTTCAAAGGTACCTGTGGTACTGGCAAATATCCTCTTATCAAAGCAATGAAAAAGGAACTGCTTGATTACACTGTAAAGCTTGAATATGATGGTCCGTATGAAAGTAATTTAAGAAATGGAAAGTACACCACCAAGGACCGTAAGTATTTACCATATGATCCTTTTGGATCTTAATGCTGAGATGATTCAATTTTTTTCGTATTGTCAATATAGCGAATGAGGTAACCTGCGACGAGGAGGACAATCATATATCGTACCATCCAGATAAAAATGATTGCACGATGTACTACATGTGCGAAGGAGAACGCAAGCATCATATGCCCTGTCCTGTAAATCTGGTGTTCAATCCAAATGAAAATGTATGTGATTGGCCTGAGAACGTTGAGGGTTGTCTGCAGCATACTCAAGCTCCACCTGTATAATTATTTCAATCGCGTTAAGAACAAAAAAAAAGAACTTGTATAAAAAGAACGATAGGAAATAATAATTTACAAATACATTTTTATATCTGTCCGTCGTTGTCCCTCGATACGTAATTATTAAGTATTATTATAATACGTTAAAACTTGTTTGCTTGTTTTTTTATTGTTCATCCATTTGTTGCTAATATTATTTGCCTTCCCACCTTTGAAGGTAGTGTTGATAATACTTGACTTACTAGAAAAACAACCACGATGTATAGAAGCGAAACAGGATAACATCCATAACTCGCTGTACTCAATGCAGATGCTTGACAGGCTGTGTGTGGTGTCCCTAGAGTTAGAAGAACTTTGTCTGAGGAATAGGAAGTTGTGGTTTCTGTGCAGACGGCCCTTCCAGCAATACTGCGCAACTGTCTTGCGTCTGATTGTGATGCTGTGTGTATCTGACGTGATTCCCGGAGCCACCTTCGTAGCCAAAGACTCAGCCAAGCGATCTCACAATCGCATTCTAGCGGATTTCCGGAAACTTGTAGACCACCTGAAAATTCCAGATTGTTTTAATGCTTCTAAAAATGATATCGATCTATATCCTTGAACCAGAAGAGATTGTTAGTACCTGCAACCATATTTGTTCCTACAGCTTCCCAGGAGAGATTCCCGTAGATGATGGACGGACTCAGTTCGTTTATGTTATTATCTCTCAGATCAAGAGTCAATTGTGAGAGTCGTTTTGTTAACGGTAAAAATATATCTGATTGGAATCGCTGAACTCGCGTGTCTCGTATCCTCAGGATGAAGTCGCCACCTTCGATCGATGAAAATGCCTCAGAGGAAATTGTCTCCAAATCGTGGCCAGTTATGGTTAGCTCTTTGATATGTTTTGAGAAGACGTTTTGAATTTGATATTTGAGCAAATGCTCGCTCACTTGAATTTCTACCGTACGTAGTGGCAAGTCACTCAATAAATATCGAAGATGAAATCCGTCAGCTTGGGGCCATGTTTGGATCTGTAAATGTTTCAGGTAATACAGTTCGCGTAGGGAGTCCTTGTCTACAGATTTCATCTTGTTTAGATTTTTTAGGTTAAGTCGGTCTAGTCTCGGAAACCCGGAGAAGCTTTCCTTCGTCAGTTCCTGTAAAGAAAAATATTTATATTTCATCTAATAAAATAAGTCGATTGAAATAAAAAATGAGAAAAACGAAAAATCACCTCTATAGCATTTCCAGATATGTCAAGCTCTCTGAGAAAATTCAGTTTCAGTATTGGTACAGCAGACAAGCTGTTATTTACAAGTCGAAGAACTTTCAGCTGATCAAGATATTGAAAATCACTATCTGATATAGAATGTATATTGTTCGACGACACGTCAAGGAGGGTCAGCTGATTCAGAGGTAGCATGGGTATCCTCCTCAAGATACAATTGGCGAGATAAAGTTGCCGCAGGTCAGGCAAGTAACGGAAGAGTTCCTTGAAATTAGCTTGTAGACTATTGTGCGTCATGTTCAGAACAAGAAGTTTGCCCAGTGCGACAAAAGAGTTGTCTGGCAATATCGTAATGCGATTTCGTGCCAGGTTCAAGGAAGTCAATAAAGAAGTGGGAAACGCAGTGGGGTCCAGGTGATCTATGAGGTTGTCAGCTAGATTTAGATCCCTCAGAGTGTACCCAAGTTCAGCAAAAGCTACCGAGGGAACTGCTGTCAGTCTATTGTGACTCAGATCCAAGATCTCCACCCGGGTACCCTCAAATACATTCTGCAGGAGGGAACGAATCTCGTTGCGGGACAGATCCAAAACCCGCAAGTTCTTCAGGTAGCGAAATTGTTCCATAGCCAATTGGTTAATGCCATTACCAGCTAGATCCAACTGCTGAAGATGCTCCAATCCATTAAACGCTTGTTTTCTGATGGACTTTAGTCTATTGCTCCTCAAGTTTAAATTCTCCAGACGTGTCAGAACAAAAGTGTCAGGTTCCAAACTCGTTAAACGATTATTGCGCAGATCAATTGTCCTCAGATTCGGTGTGCCTTTGAAGACGTTCCTAACTAAATGAGTAATGTTGTTGAACGCAAGATCAAGATGAGTCAGATTGTTGATAGAACCTGGATTTATTGTACTTATTGCGTTGTAGGAAACGTTTAGACTGAAGTCTGAACATCCACTATCACTTATAGACTCCAAGTCGAGGACTGACAGTTTATTAAATTCCAGGTGCAGGAACTGAAGATTATTCAGCTGCTGAAATGCCTTTTTCTCCATTCGAGTGATCTTGTTATATGCCAGTGAAAGCGTCAAGAGCTTAGGACAATCCCAGATGCATTTAGCTGCTATCACTTGTATACGATTTCCTGTGAAGTCAAGGGATCTCAGCTCGGTCAATTTGTGAAAGGTATCCCGAGGTATACTTTCGAGGAAGTTGTAGCCAAGCTTAACGTCACGTAGCTCCGAATGGATGCTTGAGAGAAATACCTGCTCAGGAATATAGTGAAGTCTGTTAGACTCTAGATTGAGGTACCTGAGCTTCTGGAGTGAATAAAAGGCACTCGCGTCGACTGTTTGGAAATTGTTATTGTCAAGAACCAGCCAGAGGAGATTGGTGAGTGGCTTAATTGCAAGCTGAGGAAAAATATCCGTGGCAAAGGCGAAGCTCAATTCAAGAATCTCTAAGGTCTTCTCAATACCGAGAAAGGCGTCGTCGTCGAGTTCCGTTAGATGATTGAATGACAGACTGAGTTCCTTCAGTTCACTCGCACCCTTGAACGTCTCAGATTTTAATTTGGTTATAAGATTATTCCGTAGAAGAAGAATCTCCAGGCTTTCAGCCCATTCGAATTCACCAGGTTCAATGTTTTGTATCTTATTGTATCCCAAGTTGAGGTGTAACAGTTGGTGACATCGCTCCAGGGCGTTCACCGGGACCTGCCTCAAGTTGTTCGTTGCTACTGATAGAGCTTTCAGAATCTCAGCAAACTCGCGAAAGTTCTCCGAGGTCATATTGTCGATGTTGTTGTTCGCCAAATAAAGATAGGATATCCTCTCCATACCTTCTATAGCCTCGGGCACGACAGTCAGTTCATTGTTCTCCAGATTGAGATACTCGAGACTCTCCTCGAGACCACGGAAAGTGTTTTCATCCACTGATTGAATTCCATTCGAGGAGAGATGTATTCTGCGTACTCTGAGACCAGTGAACATGTCAGCTGGTAACTTAGATAGTTTATTACTAGCCAAGTTAAAGTCTCTAACGTGCAGAGTATAGTTAGAGTAACTCGGACTGGCGATACTCTCGATAAAATTTTCACTGAGATCCAATAACTCCACGTTAGGATTACGAAAAATTGGTAACTCCAGATGCCTGATATTGTTTCCTCGTAAATATAGCCAATTCAGGGCAGGTAGGTCACCAAGACTCGTTGGAAATGATTTGAGCAAATTGTTGTTCAGACTTAGGGTATGTATGCTCGGTGGCAGACACGATTCGCGTATCATCTGCAAATTGTTATTGTCCAGATTGAACCATACGAGTGATTTAAAATTCTCAAAACTCTTGGGGATCTCGTTGATAAAGTTTTCACCGAAGAATGCACTGGCCAGGGTGTTCCTGACGTGACCCCAATCTCCCTCGAGCGTCGTCAAATGGTTACTGAAAACCGGAAGTACGTCAGACTTTAGAAATCAATAAAAAAATCCTCTTCAACTCACCTGTGCATATTGAGCCAGTTGAGCCTCCTCAAGCTTTGAAAAGCTCTGAATGGTATTTCCTCCAAGGTATTGTAACTCAGGTCAAGAGAACGCAAGCTCTCGGCCACTCCGCTGTGTAAAAGTAGACAATAGTGAATTAAAAGAAAGAACATTTTTAATACACTATAAAATTATATAAACTTACAGAAGGGATTTATCAGCAATACTAGTTAGTCTATTGCTCATAAGTCCAAAAGCTTCCACAGAGGAGCCGGCTAATGCGTCGTTCTCAAGAAGCTGCATGCCCGATCCGACGATATCCAGCTGTGCCACGTAGCTTACCGATATTTCTAAAATTGAGAAACTATATTATTCACAGTACCTTCTCAAAATCGTGATAACACAGACTTACCAGGAAACCTTGCGAATGGTACGCCCATACAGCTGATATCCATCTTCGTATATTCTGTGTCATCCTGCACCCAGCATAGGCACATTGTGTTGAAGGTACATGGAACATTGTGGCAATCGAGGATCCCAATTCTCAGTACGATTAAGAATAACAAAGATGCATTAAAATGCATGTCGAGATGAAGGAGGTAGCGTCAAACGTATCAGATTATTTGAATATGAGTTCCGATATTCTTAAAAGAGCGTCTCCGAGGAATTCAGCGAATCCTCAGTCGAGGAACTTAATTCAGGAGTCGCTGAACCTTTTTCAGTCAATTTTTGTACACACGTCAAATCCATTTTTGATCCCCCACAAGAATTCCGTGCTCTCTACCTGCCCGTTCTGGGGAAACAGTGTCAGGAACCTCAACTAGCCAAGGCCTGATATTCACTGACGCTGATCGAAAAGCCACAAGTAAGGCGCAGGCGCTAAACCACATATGGATTCTGATTATCCAATGAATTCTATGTTTTTCCGGTGCAATAGAACGTGCATTCTTAAACCGATAGTCGATACTCACCGAAGTGGTTATCAATTATCAGACTACAGGTTATCACTAGATAACTGATTTACCAACAGTAGATTAAAAATTATTGCAAGCTCTATTTTTTTACAGAACTTGAACAATTGATCAAATCAATAACTGATTCAAGGCTTTAATTTTTAGCTTACAGTCTTTTACATAAATCGATGTGATTCTGTACGTCCTGGTAACATGTAGGAATCAATACTCTGACAATAATAAAAATTTAGAGTTATATGCAAAATAAGCATATTGGAATGAAAATTGTGCAGGTGTCTATCTAGCAATACCTATAAGATTCTATTTCAGGGTCACCGCCTTCATGAGATCTCTCCATCTATCATAGTCTCTCTTGCTTTTCGTGCACGGCCCACAGGTACTGTTATGATTGCTATTTGACTATGAATAGTTCCTGCCAAATTTCTGTCTATACCTACACAGATTTCTAGCTTGAGATTAATAGCAAAGTCCTTGTATAGAAAAATGAAATGGATACACATTTATACATATAACTTGTCCTTTTCCGATTTAAAAATAGTTAATGGAATATTAATTTCCGTCACTATTTATTGATAAGCATATCAAAGTGAAGAAAAATTACCATTGTATTATGAATATCAGAACCAGCCTATCTGTAATTTAGCGAGTGTCAGATATAGCCCAAAACCTTCAATAAAATCGTAACAGATCGTAATACAAAAGACTTCTTAATAGTGTGATATAAAATGAGAACATAAGGTAAAGAATAATTGACCTAAACATAAGCAACGGTTATAAAAAATTAATTGCATATGTAATTGATTTTATATTCATTTATCATGAATAAATCTAATTATTTGTGAATACATGTACGTGCATCTTGTGTTAGCACGGTTAATAAGCCAAGATGTAAGATTGCATAATAGTCAAGTACCGTACTGATTCTCCCTAACGAGGCATAATCCTATTCCCGGAGGAAGGAAGGTCTGTACTCGCATCTCACCGATAATGTAACCCTCTCTCGTTTGATCTTAGGACAATCGAATCGCTCTCGAAAAGTGAAAGGAATTGTATCAGACAACACGCGCTCCTGGAACACCTTGGACAATCCGCCATATTGGTCCGGCATCGCAACCCTGGGTCCACTTAAGGGTAAAACAAAGAAGACGTAGTATACATAAATTCCCAACGAGAAGTAAATTAAATTATAGAATAAAGGATGAGTCCGTAATATATAATGAAATATATTGTTGAAAAAACAAAAGTAGCTCCTATTAAATACCAACCAACACTTTTCAGCTCTGAGGAATGACAAATAGAAAATAATTTTCCTAAGGCTAATTCCCTGAAACGAGGTAAACGATACGACTGCTCGAGAGAAGACAAGGTTCCCTCGATACCATGTACTGTCAAAAAGTGAAAGGTTCCCTATCCCCACGCAGAATCTAGATTCCCCTACAGAAACCGAACAACCCGTATCCCTACCAGAAGGTGCGAGGTGCGTGCAGAAAGTAGCATAAGCACATTTCCATTATGAGTTTTCAGTGCGGTGGTTGAGTCAGTTAGTGGAGTCGTGAGACCGGTTGACAGTGATAAAATCAAAGCCTAAAAAAGGATCATCCCCAAGTATCAAATCAACCCAGACAACGCTTTCGCGCTTTGTTATCCTAAGGCACTTCGATTGGCGATCAAAGATGCGCAAACGCGTACACGCGTTTGCACGTTAACAAGTCGTCTCCCTACTTCTGTGTTTATTTTCATGAATCGTCGTGCTCATCATCCTCGACAAGAATTCATTATCTATCAGAACAATAACAAAGGATCACGTGAGACCAAGAGCAACCTGGTATCACCGACATGGCTGATCCCGGTGCAAGAAGAGCAGAAGAGAGCACGATCAGCTCCATGGAGGAAGAGTGTCTTATCGAAAGAAGAAGAACAGCCACTCTTAAAGAGTGCTCCGAAATTCTCCATAGGGATGGCGTCATAAGGTATAACCGAGACACTTTCAGAAGACTCTTTCAGGACGAGGTAAAGTATATATTCTCCCTGGTGTCATTAAAGAACTTTTACTGTATAACGTATCATCGTACCAATGTGTAGATCGTCCGTCATACGATCGAGGGCGATCCAAATGATTCAGGGGCATGCAAGGTGGGCGATAGCCTCAGGCGAAGACCTTGCGCCTCGAGCAATCCTGAAAGCAGCCTCGATCACAACGATCTGAACAGTACACTATTAAATATTGATAATATAATGATTCTTGATCGGTCAAAGATAAAATCAATACGGCTTATAAGACACTGAAGTCAAGAGTCACGTCGTATGAGTCGGTATGACGTGAATATTTAGAAAATATAAAAAAAAATTATATTGTGCAGCTTGCACAAGTAAATTGAACCGTATTTAATAAAATTTATTATATGCCATTCGATTAAGAAAAGGAAGTATTGAAATTGCATAGCACTTAGAGGAATCGAAATTATACAAAATGAAAGCAAGGCAACGAATGGTGCGCACGAGAAAGGGCGCAAACCACACGTAGATTGGCCACTGCTTCTGGCATTGACCTGTTTTTTAATGATCACACGTAAAAAACATGTGACACGCGATGATTATGGCGAGACGTTGTTATAGGATTAAAATATAATTGATAATCGGTTACATCCGAAATCATATGTGTACGAACTAAAGATATGATTATGTCAGTAGATAATTAGGGTTTCTTGTTTCTCTTTAGGTATTCCTTGAGAAATTCTTCATACTCTTCGACCAGGACAGAGACGATCACCTGGTGCAAGATGAATGGATTGAATTCCTCAAGGAAAGACTCACGTAAGTTTTAGATCCTTTTACAGAATTGTGTATATTGATTAGATAGATGTATCGATAAATGATTGTTTTTCAGTTTGAAGAAGTCATTAAATATTCAATTTTTTTCTCACAGAAACGAGAAACAGGCAGATTTCATAGATCAGATAGAAAGCGTCGCCTATGTCTTGTGTGGAGAAGAACCGGTTAATTTAGTGACCTTTCAGCAGATATTCCGTGCGAAGGGGGTAAGTCTATCTACTTGGAAGAATATTAAACACTTGATTATAGTTAATTAATGTTGGCGCAAGTGGGTTTAAGAATCATCCTGCAATATCGCTATTTATAATGTTACGTACTCGAAATTAAAGGCAAATCAAAACTACCCGCATGAATAAGAAATAATCAACTATGAAAATTAAGTGTTCCTTTGTACATTATAATCTACTATTACAATTTGCATATGTCCCAACGTCTTACGAAATTATAATTGTAATACTATAGTTACCGATATTGCAAAATCCTACTGTATTATCCTTATTGTGCGACGGTTAATCCACCGCCAGAGGCTTGTTATTATATGATTCTTCAAATATTCATTACAACTCTCAGGTGGTCGACAAACTTTATCGTTTGATAGACCAAGAAAACACAGGATCCGTGAGCACAGTGCAAGTGATGGAATTCATAGCTAGTATCAGTAATACCAGGTATCTATAAAATGCGACAATAAAAATAGTGCTACGAAGTAATTCATATCCTTAGTACTCGTTTTTTAATAAATAATATCGATTCAGACCACGTGCTGGCTTCGATAAAGGCAACCTAGAAAGGCTAGAGAAGATCTTCAAGCAAACGGTCGGAAACGAGCGCGAAATTCGTCGTGAAGAATTCAAAAAAATAGTCATCTCAAAAAATGTAGGTGGGAGATTATTTTATCATTGTATACGGATATATACAAATAGATATTATATCTTACATGTATGTTTCAGCCCTTCTTCACGGAGAGGGTCTTCCAAATATTCGACAAAGACAATTCCGGGACCATATCACTTCAGGAGTTCTTGGACTCCATGCACCAATTTGCTGGAAAGACATCCGATGACAAAATAAAGTTCCTCTTCAAGGTGTATGACATAGATGGTAAGACTGATGGAAGGTAGAATAAAGTTTCTTCAGTATTGAAAATCTTGAATATTGATCCGATCATGATCTTCATCTGGTTCACAGGAGATGGTCTGATCCAGCATCGTGAACTTCAGCATGTAATGCGAGCGTGTATGGAAGAGAATGGAATGAACTTCAGTGAAGAGCAAATTGAAGATTTAACTATAGCACTCTTCGAAGATGCTGACCAGGGTAACAGAGGCGCAATTACCTTCGAGGCCTTGAAGAGACAGCTGGAAAAGCACGATGGGCTCTTGGAGAACTTGTCCATTAGGTGAGTATAAGATTCTATAAAAGGAAAATAAAAGGAATATATTTTTATATAAAAATTACAGTATAGATCGTTGGCTGGTACCACCAAAGCCTGAACCTGCAAAGCAATCCTGTCTTCGCGTTATCAGACGCTTGAGACCTTATCAGCTGACGAAACCCTACATGAAGAATCATTACGTTTACATCAGCTTTCTGTCATTGTTTCTTCTCATTAATGTCGCACTATTCGTGTCACGAGCCTTTCAGTATCGACAATCTAATGGCTATGTGATACTAGCACGTGCTTGTGGTAATATACATTCCTTTCTTCGTTATATTTTAAAAATAAAATTTAGAACAAAAGTTTTTTGTGTTCAGGACAGTGCCTAAATTTTGACTGCACATTTATCCTTGTGCTGATGCTGCGCCAGTGTATAACGTTCCTACGTACGCACGGATTCAGTTCTGTTCTTCCTTTGGATCAACATATATATCTTCATAAACTTACTGGTGTTCTTATTGGCATTTTTAGTACAGTTCATACACTTATGCATCTTCTCAATTTTAGTGAGTATTTTTCATCCTACTTCACGATTCATTTAATGGAAATTACATTTTTTTCTTCCGTTCTCACAGGTACAGTCGTGATATATGATCCACAATTGAATAAAGAAAATTATACTTTGACTGAATGGCTGATCACCAGTAAGCCTGGACTGTTTGGATTGGTACCTGGTGGTGCTAATCCAACTGGTGTTGCATTGATTATCATTTTAGCCGTGATGACCTTATGCTCGATGCCATTTGTCAGACGTGGCGGATGTTTTGAGGTGATTAAATATACCGGGTGTTGATTCATTCTTGAGAATTATAAAATTAATGAGATGTTTATGAGGATCTTGCAGATCTTCTACTGGTCACATCTTCTCTATGTACCATTCTGGCTTCTGACTATCTTCCATGGGCCTAATTTCTGGAAATGGTTCGTTGGTCCCGGGGTTATCTACATGGTGGAACGTATCCGTCGATTAATCTGGCTACGGTCTCAGCGTGGTAAGACATATATTAGTTCCGGTTTGCTGCTTCCTTCCAAGGTGACTCATCTTGTAATCAAGAGACCGCAACACTTTGACTTCTGTCCTGGGGATTATGTCTTTGTCAATATCCCGGAGATCGCACGCTACGAGTGGCACCCGTTCACTATTAGTAGCGCACCAGAACAGGAAGGTCAGTCATTGAAATCTAAAAGTTGGATACTATTATGTTATTTTCAAATTTGAGTAACGGTAATAATAAATATCATTTAGATTATATGTGGCTCCATATACGTGCTGTGGGCGAATGGACCAATAGTCTCTATTCATATTTTGAACGAGAGCAAATGAGACTTCACAGAGGTGAAGTTGCTCCAGTAGAAGCTTGTACGTCAGACCAAGCCAGGACCAAATATACTCCAAGCCCGTGAGTATCAAAATATAAATTTCAGAAAATCAGTCCATCATTCTCGTCTTCCTTACATATTTTTTTTGCGATTAGGCTATCTGCTAAGCCGGTATTCGCAATAGAAAAAGATGCATCCTCCAAGTCTTTAGAGGTTCCACGTGGTTTTGACAATCCCCGCTTCATACCGGATCTGGATATGTCACCAAGTCCGAGTTCAGTGCGTAGTTACGGGTCAGCACCGTCGAGCGAACGTAAGTTATCCAAATTGAATTATTATACTTCCGGTTAATTCATATTTTTCTTTTAGGCCCAGTGGATGTGGCAAGGACACCACGTGACAAAAAACTACATCAGCTTCTTTTGGGTAGTAAAATGCCACTGGAAAAATCATTCTCAATGCCGGACATGCAGACAAAGAACAAGAAGAGGGAACGACTAATCGCGTGAGTAAATCTAATAAGGATATGAAACAGAAATTGATCCTATTATGTATAAAGGAAATATAATCTACCAAGGATACTTCTCCCTACAGACTCCGTGACTACATGAGATCCGAGTCCGAGAGGAGCTTCGACGAGTGTCAAATACGTCGTGCCAGGCTCAAGTCATTAGGATTGGCTTACCTGAGCCCACAAAACAAATCATTGGCTCAGAGTTTCCGTTATATGCGAATGAAACCAACTATAATAGCTTTCAAGACTCCAAGTCTAGAGAATTGCGAATATGAAGTGACTCCAGAGGGTAATTCTGGTTAGTATAACAATTCCTAATATTCTTCTTCGGTAATCCCTTCACAATTTTATTATTATATTATTCCAGCTGCTTCTGAAAAGACGTCACCAGCTGTACGTTCAACATCCGGTCTTCGGATAGCCGAGGAGGGTCGAATAATAAAAAGATGCTCTGTGGATGATCCCAGGTGCATGGATGAGACGTTCAAGTCAGAGATGTCGCATTCGCCTATGAACTACCCAGTTGGCAAACCATTGGAGGTAGGTTATCTCCTGTCGAACAATAAAACACTCACTTAGTACACGATCCTAATTAATTTTCCTGTATAGATTTTCTTGGATGGTCCATATGGCACGCCCTCGAGTCATATATTCCAAGCGCAGCATGCAGTTCTAATAGCAACAGGAATTGGCGTGACACCGTTTGCTTCTATTCTTCAATCTATAATGCATCGCTACTGGAAAGCTAGACACACCTGTCCAAAATGTACATTTTCATGGGCCAGTGAGATACCACCAACCGTGATGTATTTGCGTAAGGTCGACTTCTTCTGGATAAATCGCAACCAGCACTCCTTTGAGTGGTTCGTAAATCTCCTCTCCCAATTGGAAATGGAGCAAGCAGAACTTGGTGTGACGATGGAACGTTTCTTGGAAATGCATATGTACATCACAAGTGCATTACAGAAAAATGACATGAAGGCTGTTGGACTTCAATTAGCCATGGACCTTCTGCACGAGAAGGTATAATCCCAATGATTTTTCTTATCTTATTGAACCTTGCACTTTCTCTAATCTAAGGTGCATCATTCCTATGCACCTTCTCTTTCATATTACAATGTTCTTTGTTCAGGAAAAGCGAGATCTGATAACTGGTCTTAAGACCAGGACGAACGCTGGTCGTCCTAACTGGGACAAGGTTTTCAAGCAATTGCAGGATCAAAAGAAGGGAAAGGTCACGGTATTCTACTGCGGTCCACCGCAACTCGCTAGGATCTTGAGATATAAGTGTGATCAGTTTGGATTTAATTTCCGAAAGGAAGCATTCTAGGTCTAGGTCGTTGTACGCGCCCTCTTTTTAATATTCATGTTTGCACGCATTGTCGTTGCGACGCCGAGGCTAGAGCGATGCGGGGATTCTTTCATTTCTCTTTCTTTTAGACTTTCCTTAATCGAACGTTCGATAGAATAAACAATAGTATACTAGAGGACAAGAGTATGGAGTCATCTATTAAATGACTGTGTGATGTATTTTGTTGAGGTCATTTACAAATATTCCTCCTTCAGGTATAAGTCTATGAAGTGTGAATCTACGATTTTCGTTCCACTTGTTAGCAAGTATGTAAATAAATAGAAGTTTCTTCTTGTGTTACTCGTACATCCTCACTCTGAGGTATATATCTATACCTATAATATATTTATGTAAATTATTATGTATCCATTTACTCGTATCGTTATCACATTATCAAATAAATTATTCTTATGAAAAATATCTATTAGCGCGTGCAAAGGACATTGACGAATTGTTAATATTTAAATAAGCATCTGACTCAATATTGACACTATTGAATTACCTTCGAGGGAAAACAATTTTTTTTAATAAATTTTCTCAAAGATGACGAATGAGATGAGTGCAGCATCTTTTACTTCATTCTTCGAATTACCCTTGACGTTTCGTGCATCAACCAAAGAGATAAAAGGACAATAAAAAAGTGCATCTGGCTCTCAGTCATGCTTGTCAAATTTTCTTTTCGCTTCTTCTTTCTCGCTCGTCCTTTGTTTATTAAAATTTGATCGAAAAGTTGAATAACGTTGTAATCTGTAATGTCATCAATGTCTTTGTCCAACTGTCCATTTAATAATGGAGTTTGATCAGCAAAATCCCGCCGGGCAAGAGGAAATTAGTGGTAGCATGTTTTATGCGCTCTTAAGTGAATTTGCCGGATGCGTCGCCATTAATCTGTTTGGCTGTGCAAGTGCCATTCAATTGATGCCCATACTGACTGTAACTGTCCTCTCCATGGCATTAACGTTTGGGCTCATCTATATCATCTGCACGATTATGTTTCGTAAGATATCCGGAGCACGTTTTAATCCAGCAATAACAATGGGCATGATGTTGATCAACAAAGTAATGAAATTAAAAATAGTAGGTTATAGAAAAACTCACAAGATATATTCCAGATGAAATTGTTTCGAGGTGTGTTTTATATTGGTGCTCAACTATTCGGTTCCTGCGTAGGCAGTCTGATCCTTTATTGCATCGCCCCGACTGATGAGGGTCAACAATTCTTTCATCGTAACTATAGTCTAGGTGTCACGGTACCTGTGGAGAGTATAACACACGTACAAGCTATGTTGGTGGAACTTATACCAAGTAATGTGTATTCTTCCTCTTCAGAATATATTTACTTTTACTCCTTAATGATTTTTTGTTCTTTCTGTACCTTGCAGCATTTATTCTAATGCTTACTATTCTAACCACTATGGAGACTAATAGCATAGCTGTTCAGCAACTTGGACCATTTGCTATTGGATTGGTATTCATTGCTGGTATTTGTGCCTTTGCACAGTTCACAGGTGGCTCATTTAATCCAGCAAGAAGCTTCGGTGCCGCTTTGTTAGCAGATTATTGGGCTGGTCATTGGGTGAGACGTCTGCATTTGGACATATATGTATTTTCTAAAACTCGAAGATAGGTATATTGGGCAGGTCCTATCCTTGGCGCTATCCTCGCAGCCCTCCTATTCAAGGCCACATTGGAAAACACTCTCAGGGACCATGAGGAATTGGGATATGAAGAAGATTTCCTTGAGCACGAGGGAGTTGATGAAGAGAGTCAAGGACCAGTAATACCAAAAGTTGATAAGGCAGTTCAAGCTAAAACGACAGTGGAACCTGGTCGTTCTACCAACTAAGGGCATGTTCCAAAACCTACTCTTGTATACTGGAGTCTCCGTCTGCCTCTGTTTACCAACATGCGTTCGACGGTACAACAGTAATGTTTTGGAACTTTAAGGTAGTGATATTTGGAACCTTAAGATGATGGTTACTCATTCAAATCGGATGTGAAACATAATGATTTTTCTATACATTATTAACTAAATTGGGTACACAGATACAATATAAATGCAGTGGATAACATCCTTCAATCATTTTAGATTTAGTTTATATATCTTTTTGGGCGTTCATAATGTGCATATTTGTAAATAAAAATAATATTAATTCTGTTATACGTATATAGTGTACAATACTTATTAGCCATTCAATTATTAACGACTCGTTAAGTCAACAAAACATAAAAATGATATAATATGCGATTTGTACAATATGTTTGAAATATGGCGACTAGAGTTTCTATTAATTATGTATCTATCAGATCATCCACGCCCGGCGCTGCAGACCATACGAGGTTCTTTCTTACAAATTGATAGTTTGCATCATACTAGGAATGTATCTTTGGTTAAGAAGTGTCTAATCAGATCAATTATGGATGTTCATCAACATTGAGGCTTGATTGCAGTACGTCAAGGTAAATTCACAAGGATGCTGATACCAAGGTTCTCCGTCGACTTGTACAGCACAAGAGCCAAGCAGTTTTATCTAAAAATATACATATTGAAGATAGATAGGGAAAAATAATACGAGATATGCAAAAGTATATTGAAATAACAAAGGTACCTTAATTGTACTGGCTTGTCCAAGTCGATGTGGTTGCGAAAGGCCCACTTGCAGTTGTGCAATATGAAACGAAGAGTATAAGGCTACTACTTCTAATTTTCCATCGTTGATACTCTGCATGCCAAGTTTTTCATTATCTAGAAGTAATTGATTAACTGGTTCGTGCCTAATGTCAAGTTATTTTTATATATTGTCTTATATATGTACCTGGAAGACCCATATCCCACAGATTAACACCAGCTCCCCAAGAAGGAATGTTTAAAATAACAATACTTTCTATCGAAGGCAACTCTATTTGTTTTCCGTCTAAATAAACTTCTAGTCTTTGGTCCAGATCTTTGCACTCTCTCTCCATGACTTGTTGCGTGCCAAAGCATAAATACAAGAGCTGAATGAATATTATAGGATAAAAATTCCATTGATTCCTTACATGTCAATATACAGAAATCTTACCTTATTGAATATTCTATGGCTGAAGAAATAGAACCTGCTTTCTCTAGTACGATGGAAATTCAGAGCTACTTGAGCATCAACGCCGATACTCAAATAATTATACATGAAAATATTTTGTCGAGATGTTCGAAATCCTAGACCTCTGTATGGTTTTATTGACACCATCCACCTAAAGAAATAGATTTTATGAAATTATTAATGCACCATTTCCGTGTGAACTAATCTGTTTACCTATCAAGTTTGATAGTTCGCGCTGCCTGTATTTGCTGCAAAATTTCCATGGGATCAAAATTTGAGTTGTGTTCCTTGCCCCATCCTAAGACACGGGATAAATCATTTCCAGTTCCCAATGGTAATATTCCTACGGATGGCACGGGCTGGGAAAATAAATGAAAGTGGAATATTTTTATAGAAAAATTACAAGAGATGCAAATAATACCTGTAACTGTAACTTGTGAATAGTATTAAGGAGCCACGCGACGGTACCGTCACCGCCAGCAACAAGTATCCTACAAGGAATATCTCCAAGTAATCGACACCACTCTAGAGCGGCTACAGGATCACGTTCAGCAAGATCCACCACTTGTGCTGGATTTAATAATCTTCTGAATAGTGATAATATATCTGCTCCATCATTGTTGCCTGATTTTCGATTCCCTAGACGTAATAAAAACATCGCTTATTAGTATAATGAACAGAATCAAATTTGAATTTGAGCATACCAACTACTATAAGAGGACTCCAGTTAGCCCAAGGTGGTGGTATTATTCTGCGAAGCTGTAATCGTCGCCGCATTGTGCTACGTGTATTAATCACTTCAAGACTTCCAGGGGGTATTATCATTGATTTAAAGGTGCCAAAGTCGCAAATCTGCCAAAGAAGTTTCATAGTTATGCGAATCTGTCTCTATGAGTACACTTTCAGAAGGCATAGTATAATTTTATTCTCACATCTGACAGATTGGCTTTACATGTGTCATGCACGCATCGTTGACACCAGCAACAACACCAATCTGTAAGACCTGGTTCTAGGTCACATTCTTCATCACAAACGTCACACATTGCTATAATAGGTAAATTTCCTGTGGAAACATTTTATATTTGTTTTTACATTCTGAAATAGTTTGGTCTTATTATAATAGAGCAATTGACATACCTCTCACCCAATGGTGCTTCATTGGTTGATCATTAGGCAATGTAATTCTTTTACATTTTAATTCTTTATCAGCAATTCTGATACAATCGCGATCAGCACAGACACCACATGAATCGCATTTCAATCCATCCACATTTAACAGAAACGCCTCACAAATGCTGCAGTAATATGCCTAAATGCAAGCAAATATCAATGAATTTTTTATATCGATATAAAATGGATATAACATATATTTATTTTTTATTTGAAACTTCTATAAACGCACAAATACCTTTGATATCCTTTTAATGGTTTTCCAGTTATGCTCTTTAGTTACATCCCGTATATGGATATGCGGATCTCCTACAAGGTATCTAAAGAGATTTACAGTTAGCATGAAAAATATCATGGTTGATACTGTGGGTAGAATAACAGTAGATAATTCTCCTTCCCACATGTTGATTTAGGAGAAACTTTTTTTTGTTGATAATCTCTTCTGTAACAGAAGGTCTGTACTCGAAACCAACAATTCAGACATATTATACAAACGTGAAACTATAGTAATTCCATACATTATAATAATGACACAATTACAGATATTAAAATTGAACAAATTATCAATTAACTAAAAGAACAATGTAATGAAGTTATAAGGAAACAGTAATAAAATAATAAACCTAAACTGATATGAAATGTTACATATATAAGACAAGAATTTACAAAGCCACAAAAAAATATGTCATAGAACACTGTAATACATAAGCAATTACCTTATAAAACTTTTTATAATAATTGTGCGTAACAATAAATTTGTATGCATCCAAATCATTCAAATCATGACCAACCAAAATCAAATGATCACAATCTGATTGAAGTTAGAACTTTACGATTAACGAGAAACATGCGCAGAAGAATCTGAGAAAATTATTGGTAATGCTATAAAAATATCCCTACATCTGTATTTAAATGGTTTTCCTAGTTATATAGATGTTGCTATAAGATTATACAAATGTTATAAGATTCATACCTTTGGAATAGTAAGATTTATCACGTTCTTCTCATGGTATAAAAAATTATTCCGAAATTTTAGAAAGAAAGCATCAATCAAATCGTATTCTTGTTTATCTTGTTTCACACGAAAGTCTCCTTTTACTCGCAACTGATTTTATGCAATTTTATGCGACTAACTTCAATCTATCATTTAAGTCGGATAAAAGCTTCATATATGGGCAAAAGAAATTTACAACTTTATCACTAGTCGTGCACGAGGTAATGTATTGTGATCTGTGAAGTTAGTTTTATAATGCTGTCTTACAAGTCTATAGTATTTCTGGTATCCAGATTTGACACGTTCTTACTATTCTCTGAGTTATGCTACGATTATCATGTTTCATATAACCTATATCTAAATCTTTTGTAACTGCCCCTTTTGTTTATTCGGCTAGACTGTTTGTCACTGTCAAATTTAATCTAAACTTTGTATAATTTTCTGCAGTATTGATAAACATGCGTGAGAATTAATCCTCGCCAGAATTATATTGAACGACGAGGAAATAGTATTGGCATCCACAGTCTCACACAACTACTATTATGGCTTTTCGCAAAGGAAAAAGAGATTTGAAGCTGCAGGTTTCTGAGGAAACGCCTCTACCAGTGTAAGTCATATTTTCAATAATGCATTATATGTATGTAGTAATGATCATTGACAATATGTATCAGGACTCCACCAAGAAATTTGGATAAAAGAACAACGATAACCATAGATGAAAAGACTTTCGTAGTAGAAGCAGATGATCTTGAAGAACTGTGTGTTCTTGGACGTGGAGCATATGGAGTTGTGGATAAAATGAGACATAAACAAAGTGGTACTATCATGGCTGTGAAGGTAGTTAACATAAGTAAACATATTTTATGAGTAGAACATTTCTTTTAAAGATCAAACATATAAATATAAATTTCAGAGAATAACAGCAACAGTCAATACGCAAGAGCAAAAGCGCTTATTAATGGATCTAGATATTTCCATGCGCAGTTCAGCATGTCCATACACTGTACAATTCTATGGAGCTCTCTTCAGAGAAGGGGATGTCTGGATTTGCATGGAAGTAATGGACATGAGTCTGGACAAATTTTATACAAAAGTTTATAAGTATGGTCGATCAATTCCTGAAGATATTCTTGGAAAAATAGCTTTCGCTGTAAGTGTTTCATACATTTAGATATCTATCACTATATACCATAACCTAAAAGTAGTGATCTTCACCCGCAGGTAGTCAGTGCGTTACATTATTTGTATTCTCAATTACGAGTCATACATAGGGATGTAAAACCTAGTAACATATTAATCAATCGGAAGGGTGAAGTAAAGATCTGTGATTTTGGAATATCCGGATATCTCGTCGACTCAGTAGCTAAAACCATCGACGCCGGTTGTAAACCATACATGGCCGTACGTATTATTGAAAGCTCCTTAATAATAGTATGATTTCTATTACTTTTCTTTATTTCTCTTATCCTTCTTCTCGAATGTCCTTTTTTCCAGCCAGAGAGGATAGACCCATCGGGTAACCCTTCACAATATGACATCAGATCGGATGTCTGGTCCTTAGGTATATCATTGGTGGAACTAGCTACAGGCAAGTTCCCATACGCGTCGTGGGGTACACCTTTTGAACAGCTCAAACAAGTAGTAAAAGACGAAGCGCCAAAGTTACCAGCTGGTAAATTTTCACACAGCTTTGAAGAGTTTATTAATAAATGGTGAGTAATAGCGCCAGGGAGGTCATTGAAAATAGTTCCAAAGTCTAGCTGCCTGAAACCCTAAATAAATGTATACTTTACCAAGGTCATACATGTGAATTGATTTCGTTACAGTCTAATGAAGAATTATACGGCGCGACCGAATTACAATCAACTCCTGGAGCTCAGTTTCATAAATGAACATGCGACGAAGAACACGAACGTTGCAGCGTTTGTTGGAGAAATTTTGGATTTGCCGGACACTGAGCAGCCGTCATAGTACAGAGATTTTTTAAGGATGATGTTAGTCGTGTCGAAGCGGTATTTTACGTAACTTTGCGCTTCTCACTCGTTGCGTTCATTTGCATCTCCGTATTGGGTTGTTTCAGTATCCTTAGTTTCATGTGATTTTGTGGTGCCCATTTTTAATTACACTGTTTAAACAAGAAAATATGTCATTTGGTTTGCGACAATACTAGCAATTTTCAGATTATTCAATAACAGCGGCCTGCCGATTTCTCATTCCACGGTTAAAACACTGAGGGATGGTCACAACGGTCCCACTATGACTTATTGCGCCATAGTGAAATCTGTCCAAATCGCTAATTATTATTTCATCTTGAATGTATTAATAAGCGTATGGTTTGAATCAAGTAAACACCGATAAATTTAAACGATCAATCAAAATACCATCTTGAAGTCTTATTCGAATTGTATATAGAACTCTATGCAGAGCTCTGGTCAATATTTATGAGGTACATACTTTTTTTTTAAAGATTTTGCTGCTACGAACTCTGTACACTCTAAGCTGTAACATATGCAAAATATTTAAAAAGTGTAATAGTAATTTTTTATCGACATTGCCTAATCAATGCAAATTTTTTTGATACATTCTACTATTATGTAACATTGATTTTCAATAAACGAGAAAATTATTTGACGAATTAATAAGATTTGTTTATCTAATGGTCTTTGAATAATCTACTACTATGGTTTCATAATTATAAAAAATCATTTAGATAAATTAAACCATTATTGAAAGTTATTGCTAGACTGCTTACCTCTTTCTAATACGAAATGATAACAACCGTCCAATCATTCCAGGTCATTACGATTCCTTAATGCTCACTACACAGCAGTGCTGTATGCTCATGAATACTGTATCCAAGTTCAGTAATTCTACAATAAGATAGGGACAAAGTGTGACGTGAGAATATTGTCACTCAAAAACCAGAGATTTGCATAAATTGTTTAACGATGCCAATTCCCAACGCCGCAGAAATTGCCGAACTTTACAAAAAAATGGGTTATAACAATAATCCAGATACTGTGAGTAATATCGTCTCATATTGGAATGGTATATTGTATAACATACTGGAATACTGTTCATGTGTACCTATTATATCTTAATATAAAGAAAGCATCCTGTTTTAGGCTCAGCTAGATGCAATGTACGTTCAGAAAAACCGTAAACATGGTAATGCACTCTATGGATTACATCTAAAAATACATATAGGAATTGGTATTTTTACATGTTAAAATATGATAAATATTTCAGAGATGGTAATGATCATCATGGCAGATGCTGATATAAGTGCTGTTATCAATTACTTCAAAACAATGTTGTTTTGTAAAATTGACGATTCAAAGTATTTTAATTTGAAAAAGATCTGGGTTCAGGAACCTGTTATAAATACAATTGTAGACAGCATTGTGGAGGCACAGTTAGCCAAAGTTGTTTTGCTAGAAAAAAGATCAATGTTAACAACTTTTCGCAATAATGATGAGGTTATTCGTGCAGTAAATATTGAGACCTCAAGAGAATATGGAGCTTCTATATGGTCAGAGAATATTAACAGTACTCAAAATGTAGCTGTTGCCTTAAATGTATGTATTTCTCATTCATTTGCTTTGTACTTGCATGTAGCCCCAAATGATTTGTAATTACATTGAGTGACATTTTATTTCTAGACATTTATTGTTTGGATTAATACATCGGCAATATTAGATGCATTTCTTTTAAACATTATAAACACTTCCATAACAGCAGACTATGCCATTCCAGAATCAAACAATTTGACAAGGATTATATCAGACGGAGCATCTGAATTAAGTAAAAAGTTTTACCTATTTTATGATGGCCAATGGAAAAAACCAGTAAAACAGGAGTACTGGACTGGAGAGACAGATATATTAATAGCTAATGCAACAGAGTATGTAATCATATACCTTTTACGTAATCTTGACAAACTTCTCCACTTTTCAATTCACTCCTATTAAATGACTATCTCTAGAAAAGATATAGAGGACTGTGTCATCTCTGCTGCTCGAGCCTTTCAAGCATGGTCCACAACACCTCTCAGTAAGAGGAGAAATTTTTTCCAATATCTAGCTGACAGGATAGCATCCACAGGGTAAGTACCTTTAATATCACATCGATAAAATTAAAATGATTATCAGGACAAATAGGTAGAAGCAGGATATTTTTATACCCTTCCAGAAATCACAGCCTTGCAGATTCTATAATAAGATGGGCCAATGATCCATCTGTATGTGAGACCTCAACTTTCTTCCTTAATGATGGTACAGTTCATTTATTAGTAAGACGTGACCCGAAAGGTGTAATTGTTGTAAATAGCGACAATACAGAAGACCTGTTTCGTATGGTAGTTTATGCCTGCATAACTGGCAATACTGTAATAATAGCAAGTAGTGATTACTTTTGTAAAACCCGACTAAAATACTGCGACATGTTTTCCAGTTGCCAAATTCCACCAGGTCTTGTGAATTTCTTAACATTTGCCAATCTCACACCAGCTTTACAATACATGTCCAAATTGTCTTCTATATCAATGATAACAACAGGCAACATTTGTGTTGAAGATGAAAGAATATGTAGCCCTAATAGGGATCTTCTTAAATTTACTAGAACAAAATTTGTATGGATGCCTTGTAAGTAAAATCATATATACTTGCCAATTGAATTATCTACGTAACAATAAGATAGCAGTATATTTCATAAAATAAACAATTATACAAATCTTTTCGATCAACGAAAAAGTTCTGTAAACATTGACTCAACCTTAGATGGTTCATTCAAAATGATCTTAATATTATTGTTCCTTAAAATAAATGTAGGCTTTGACATACAAGTAATATAAGAGTATAGTTATTCTCACTGGAAGCTTAAATGATCAATAATATTACTCAATCCCATAATTACATCTACAGTTTAACTTTACAACCATATTAATTCATTTTTCTATCTATCAATTCACAACCATTTACTGATTGATTATCAATCCCTTTTCCTTATAAGCAGTCATAAATTAGTTTGTTACTATTTACCGTTAACACGAGTTTTCTAAAGCCCGTATTTAGAACTCGCTTTTAGTGCTAATAGCGCGCTTTTAAACTACTTGTTAGTGACTTTCAACTAAAAGTGACTCTGCTAGTGACTTTAACAGCGAGTTCTGAATACGGGCTTACGTGTCGATCATTCCATTAGTAGTAAAACATCAGGAAAGACATTGGCGAGAAAATAAAAATTGTGTTCCGACCCATTGAGGTAGACATATGACTACTATTTTTAAAGACATCTAACTTCGTATATCTAATTAACATAATTGTACCCATTGATATAATCAATGGTCCATCGAAAAGATAAACTCCAATTAATGGAGTTTTTGCGCGCACAAGATTCCATTTTTAATGAAGATATATATATATATTTATATATAAATATACGCCAGCATATACATGTCAAAAATATTTTTGTGGAATGCATCGGCTGGAATTCGTTCCATGAAGGTACTTGTGAATGAAACATGAATGACTATTAAAAGAGTGTTGTACTGGATCGAAGTAATTTTAGATACGACAATAATAGAATCATATAAAGACATCGCGCATGCGTATTTTGACAGTACACAAATAAATTGTATGCACGTCAATAGACGTACCGTGGGTGACTGTGGGACGTACACGTATACTGATTAGTGACGTAATTCAATTTGTGCTAATTAAGTGTAATTGGCATACCGCTGGACCACGACGGACGCCTGTTTCTATTTAATCTAACTTTCACGCAATTAGATGCTCCGGAATGAACCCGAAGTTACTTCTAAGTTGTTCTAGGAAAACAAAGGTCAGGATAGTATGCGGTGCTAGCCGAACAAATGCAGGAACATAACCCTGAAACATAACCGATAATGACATGAAAATACTTTGTGGGTAGTGTCATATTATGAATTAACATACCTTAAAGAATCCTAATGGTCCTAACTTGGCTGTGTACATGACAAGATGCATCATGCTCTGTTGATAAATAAAAATCCATTGAATATTTTGTGCATTGAATATTTTGACGTTTGTCTTAAATTACCTTGAACTCGCCCGGTTTGGCATTCATTGCTCGGGTCTTTAACACATCTAGAGGTTGTGTCAAAGTCGTTGCCACTGCACCCTGATAAAACAAAATTTTTGTATTTTTACTGAAATTATTACAGAATTTAATTACTAAACATGCTTATAAACTCACAGCAGATAAACTGGATAGAAAATGAGTAGTAGGGTTATCTTGAAACATGCCGGTCTGTAGTAATATTATTTTGATCTGATCATAAAAGCTGAGTTGGCCTATGGTCATGAGAGTTGCTCTGCTGGTGGCTGTCGAGCAGCCATTAAAAAGTCTAACAAATCCTTCCTCTTTCCAAACTCGCAATAAACCATCCAGTGCATGCTTATAACTGTAAAATCACAAAATATTTAGTACAATTCCTAATAATAATATGGAAAATAAGTAACATATCTTTTCATACTTCCGTCTGAGGTTTGGTGAGAGCTTTACATCATTTTGCATACGCACATTAATCAGGTCGGCCGGTGTACCCACGACACCGCCAACGGCACCAGACAGACCAGCTAGTAATAATTTCTTATAAAATGGCAGAGGCGAGCCAGGTGTTTCCAATGTTTGTTTTCCCACCTAATCAGTGTGCAAAAAGAAGTGACCTTCACGTATTGAGTCATACATATGTTAAGTAATATATAACGTATGGAACAAACTGAAACTTTGAATTTGACCATATATCATGCATGTCTTATTTACCTCATAAAAACCGAATCGAGTTGTGGAATATGTCAATTGACGTAGTAGAGAAGCAGTGAGTCCACTGTAAAGTGCCAGAACTCCTTGTTTCTTAATTATATGTAATGTAAGTTTACTTATCGAAGTCTTTCCTTCCTGCTGCGTTTGGAGATGCACCTGAATAATGGAATTATATATATATCATTCAAAATATTCATTATCCTTAAAAAAATGTCCTTGAACATTACATTCGAAAGATAAAAAGAATGTATATAATATTGAAACTCTATGAACATAGGTAGTCTCTTTTTAGATTATATAATACAAATTACATAAATCATGCTGCGAGAGGAGAGTATTTTAATAATTCTATTTATATAACCAAGTTCGTGGTCTTGGAATAGTGGGATTCTAACTTATTTGGAGCTCACAGACAGGCTTTCATGATTAAGAGATAAATTCAAGTTGGAGGCATTTTAAATAAATGAATGACATTTTAAAAACTATATTTCAACATGTGTCTAACATATTAATAACTTTGTTAAATAGGCACATAAATCCTCTATGAATAGTATCAATATTTTAAAAAATTTTAAACAATTACCTTTAGCAAATCTAAAGGATGCGTAATGCAGGCAGCTCCTGCAGAAGCCAGGCCTCCGAAATACCAGCGAGAAACTTTCTTACTGGTTTCAGTCATTCTTTTTTTGCTTGGAATTCCTTGACAATTGCTATACTGAATCTATTGGAATAAATTGAATTACTCATCATGTCATTATGATATCACATATTAATTACATTTATATTAACGATGTGTAACTTATGGAACAGTGAACAATGAAACGGGGCAAAATCTTTCATTTCTACAAGTCATCTTGGTTCCAAGGTATAAAAATTGAAAGGCTTGTAAAAAATGTTTATAAATCAACTAACATGACTGTTAGTATGTTTTTTTGAATAAACATAAGTTGAACGTCCTTGATCAATGAAAATTAGTATGATACTGAAAATTGCAACAGTTAAACAGCGTTAAAGACTCTCATAATTACAAATTTATTTTACTGATCAAAGCTGCTGTTAATTGCCACAACGTGAATGACAATAAGTACTGTTAAAGAACTGATTAAACTAATACTTTACGCTCATTATCAGTACTACCTGACAATTAAATTGAATTGGTTGATGATGCTAGCAGCAGGACGTAAGGGTAGCCTAGTGTACGCGGAACGTCAAAACCAGTTGAGTCCAAGGCTTTACGGAGAAGACTGGCTGATTGACACCTTTTACAAATGTTAAAAGCTAACGGCTGTGAAATTTTGTCCAGCCACCACCGGCTGTCCACCCCACCTCACCAAATCACTACTTCCACCAGGTCGCCGGATCTTCTACATGAATGTATATGGAGCACTCACACCACTTAACTTGCTTACCAAGCCACAAGTCTATTATCAGCTGATGGCCACGTGTTCTTAGCTGTCTACTATCACTAGGTTCGTTCTTGTTATCTTGTTACTTTCTGTAGTTTTCAAAAAGGGCAAGTTCTCATTGATTACTTTAAAATATCATCCAATAAGAATTTGCACTTTTTGTAAAGTGCAGAAGGTGTAGGTAAACAACGAGAACAAACCTAATGTATCATATATCGGCGGTTTCGTACCTAAGGTCTGACTCGGAAATTATAAGTGGATAAACGCGGGAAAAACGTTATATTCTTGAATCAAACAGTTTTAATCATAAGCCCGCACTTCTTTGAGTTTAATAAAATATATAAATAAATTTAAATATATCAATTTTTCTTTCTTAATTTATTTTTAAGTATAAGAATAAATTCATGAAGTGGTGATCATGTAAAAATAAGAGGTGTTATTATAGGTATAGCCTTAATTATGGGACCTTAGATGATCAATATTAATGCAGTAATTAATTAATGTATTTATTTATTAATGGTGATTATAATTGTGATTTTTATTTTAGATCTCCAGGGTGACTGTTATTTAGAGAATACAGAATTATCATTAAATGTCATTGGTTCAGTATAGATTTCAGTACAAGAAAGGTATGAGTTAAATTACAAATACAAAACTTTTTCATTAAATTTATATACTTTTTCAAAAATAAATTCATGAAGTCTATTGTTGATCATGTAATATAAGAGTCTAATTATTACAATATTTTATATATTGTTTTTAGATCACAAATGTAATTATTTGTAACGTAAATAGAGAAAATGCCCTGCCTGTCTCAAACAATGGAACAATCATTTTAAAGACACTGAAACAATATTTCCCAAAAACACAAGGATTCACATATCATCAAGATGAACAGAAACATGGTACAATTATTAATAAAGAGAATCTAGTTTTAAATCAGGAAATCAAATATATGAAGTTCACATAAACAATACAAATATTTTAATTCAAAAGGAATCGAAGAAAGAAACATGCATCAAGGTAATAATTTCTTTGCTATATGATAGCTCCACTAACTCTTCTTTCTCATAGCCTCATGTCCTTCTAAGTCCTCATCTGATGTTAGAAAGTTTAGCAATATTAAATTTTATTTAGTACTTTTTATTTATTATAATTACATTTCTAAATCTCATTTGACTTTTACAGCATTATTCGCTGATTGCAAATTCGTCCAAACTGTCCAAAGAGACGTTTTTACGTACGTTTTTATTGACATTGTAAATGTTACACTCCTTGAAGAAGCAAATCCAAATCTTATCAACATTCCTGATTCAATAAGATATATCACGGAAAAATGTTTCCACGAACCTATTAATTAATCGATGAAAAGGTACTCTAATGAAAGTTTTGGACAGCAAAATTTCTATCCATCTGAATCCATTTTATTCCGAAATCTGTATCCAAACGAATGAGTTTTATTCCGAGCGCATCCGTGAAAAGTAGGAATCGCATTCAACTGAATCTGACGGGATTATCGGATAAAAAAAGCCTCAGATTCATTCGGGTCAAACAAACGCATTGAAATAGTTTGAAAGTTTCTTTTCGAATAATTTTGGATTCGTTCGAATTGAATGCAAGGGTTGAAAAGGTTTGAAAGATTGTTTCGAATTGGTGTGGAATTTATTTGCATTGAACTTGGTGTTGTTTGACTTATTGAGAAGGATTGAATGGATGAACGGATGAGGTTCTCATTCATTTGGATTAAATGCACGGATTGCGAATGATTTAAAAGTTTGTCACCATAAGTCTCATATTCCTTTGGATTGGACGTACGGATTAAAAAAGATTAAAAAGTTTATCACAATGGACCTGGGATCATACGGTTTGGATGCACGATTTGAGAAGGATTGAAATAATTTTCCCGGATGTGCTATAAATTCATTCAAATTCAACTTGAAGTTGAGACATGAAGTGAAAGGGATTAAAAAGTTGCTTCGATTTCGCTCCAATGATTTTGGATTGGAGCAGACACAGATGTCGGGATGATTCGCAAAACGTTGAATTATCCGAATAGAATTCATAGCCGAAACTTCTACCAGGGTGGCTATTAAAAAAAAATATAGAAATTATGATAGAACATGTTTTATTAAAATATCAAATTGATCAATACAATCAATTAATTCTACATATAACTTGATTGCTTCGTCGATATATGTTGGTACAATTATATCAGAAATCAGCAATTCTGCTAATTCGTTAAAAATTAGTTTGTAAATATTCGGTGTTTCGCTATACTTATTTTAACAAATATCAATATGTTTATTATTGATTTCTTTACCATAACTCTTTATGCTATAGCCTAAAGAGTAGAATAGACAATAATTGGACTTCCCATAGAGTAACTCGAAATTCTTTTGTTGGCGAATGGAATGTTGATTCCATTCTTTTCTAATAATTTCTAAGTCAAACATTATCAAAGGTCCAAAGCAATATCTTAAACAATCTACATGTACAGAATGTAAGTCGTTAAAGATTTTAAATCTTTCATGTTGTTTAATGTTGAGATCCAGAAATCAAGCCCTAGTCTTCCCAATTGAGACAAAAAACTTTCTATTCTTTGGTTAGATGTGCTTTTCCCCTTGATATCTCTTATCACCTGATAATTTGTCAGTATGATTTATCCTCAAACTTATATAACATTTTGTATTCCTCTATCAGAAAGTAATAATGTGGGAAGAAGTCCTAATTTTTTAATATAATAATAATCTGCAATAACGAAACGACTCTGAAATGATAGTCCTGTCCGATCCGCAAGGACTAGATCTTGCTTCCCCTCCTTTTGAGTCTGCTTTTTTTAAAGTACTAAGAAATGTGCTCCGTTTCACAAACAGATCATAATTTTTCTGTATCTACGCCATAAGGTCTTGTATTCGAGGCAGCAAGCACTTTCAAGTAATTACTCAACAATAGCTTTGCAAATTTCGTCTAAAAACGATTCTAAATATTTTCGACGCTTCAAACCAAAACGTTTCAATATGCGTTGTAAATGCCGGATCGAGATAATAAAACTATGGCGACTGGATAAGATATTAACTATTTCTTGATATTTGTATCCCTCACTTTAATACTTCACAATTAAATTTTTCCTTGAGTCGGTCATTTTCAGTGATGGAACGTCAAATTTTATAAATTGGAAGAGATCAAAATAATGCAGTTAGAGAGTATGGCAATAACGGCCTAAGATAAGTATGGCAATTTTTGTCTACATGATCAAAAATCATGTTTAGAATCTAAAAAACGAGCACGAAAATTTTTATGAGTAAACTATACTTTAAACGATTAACAGTAGATTTCATGAATTTACTCTTGTACTGACAAATAAATTGAGCAAAAAAAATTGATATATTTTAATTTAATTATACCTTCTTTTAAACAGAAAGGAGCGTAAATTCTGATGCATGCAATGTGCGTGGTTACGATTAAAACTGTTTTGTTCAAAAATATGACATTTTTTCCCGCGTTTATCTGCTTATAATTTCCGACAGTGTGTGTCAGACTTTAGGTACGAATAATACAAGTTGACCCTACCGGGCTTCCATATAAACCAGACTGCAACCAATTGCGACCGACCGATGATACTAGTTTACACGTGACAATTTGAGAAATTTTTTATATATTCGATACATCTTTTTTGGAGAATTGAGTTGGTGCTTTGTCTGAAAGAAGATAGTAATTTGTAGAATTCACTGGAGCAGTGTTCATTTAAAGTAATATAGTAATTTTGTATTAGTGCATGTTTTTCTAGGTTATTCTGTCAGTGTCATCAAATAAATAAATTGTCTGTCGTTTTTAAAATGTTCATTGAAATATATTATTCTAGATATAATCAATTCAAAATTACCATTTTCATGTATTTTTTTATGATTAAATATTTACCCTGTGGAATCGTTTGTAATAGTAAAATGCTTTATCGTTTCAGAATTCTTTATCATGACCGATTCAGTTTGCAGTGCCCTTGGAATTGATAGGGTTGACATGTGTGGAAAGATGATTTTGATCGAGGAGCAACATGGCAGTGATGCTAATTTCATAGTAAATTCAGTGCTATCTGGAGCTTTGGAAAAAGGACATGGAATATGTCTTGTACTCTTTCACAATACTTTCGGTCATTATCACAATGTAGGAATGAAGATGGGTTACAACTTAAATGTATTAAAAGAAAGAGGACAGGTGACGGTTGTTGAACCTATGAAGATAGCTGCTACCAATGTAGAAGATTTGGGTCATGATTCAGTGGATGCAGCCAATGTGGATCTGAGTTCTCCTCAACAAAAGTCAGCTGATGAGACTGGATTTCCTGACATCATGAAACTGGATACAACTCTTGTACACCAGCTATACACACCATTAAAAAATAAATGTTATGAAATGTTGCAATCTAGGGATTCTATTGTCATAATCATTGATGATCTGAGTCATATGTTTGATATGAGATTGAGTCTTAGGGATGTGTGGTATTATGTGAGGTATTTGAGGTCTCTAATGCAATTTGAACCAACAATTTCTGTCTGCATCATGACCCATACCTACAAAGCTGATCCTGACAGCTGCCAACCTGATATGATAGCTATTGGTATAAAACACATGGCTGATTTAATTGTTACAGTGGAATCATTAAGTACAGGTCATGCCAGTGACATATCTGGAAAAATGAATGTACGCTGGAAGATAAGCTCTATTAGAAGAAAATATCATTGGGCTGAAAAAACAACTTACTTGTACAAATTAATGGACCGTCAAATAAAACTCTTTGCCCCTGGTGGTGCTAACCTTTCGTAAAATTAACTTTGAGCACTGCCTAGATTATTCATATCCAAAATGTTTGTCATTGATGACGCACAAAGGAAAAGTTATGTTCTTGATTACCTTTAATAGAAAAGTACCATTTATCGTAACGTTTGTTTCAAGCCAACGGTAAACAATTCTTTTTTTTCTTAATAAATTCTGTAAATCGCATAAAAGTGTATAATACAATTATCAATAGGAGATGGGGAAATTAGTAGCTAGGGTATAAAAATGTCAGTGATGTCTGGTGCGGTTGTTGCTGCCAAAAGTATTTAACAAATTATTAATAAATTAATTCTAATTCGCCAGTAGATCGAATTTCAAACTCGAAATTTGTATGATTAAGCGATCCATTATTTTCAATGATTATAATTTTACTACAAAAAGAACAGGCGTCAGCAATATTATATTTATTTGTCATACTTTTATGTATTTATTAAAATATAGTGTTTTTTAATATAAATATATTGTTTTATTTTAATATCAAATTATGGGCATATTTCACAATTTACTGAAAGTACTGTAAATGTTTTCGTCCATTTTTTTCGTTGTGTATCTGACAAAAACGTAACGATGATTGCAATACTCGCAAAAAGTTTAGAAACATATTATCAATGCTAAGTAGTCCAACTCGTTAAAATCCAGGAATGGCGAATGAAGTGAATCAAATAACTTGATGTGGAAAATTCGAATTTTACTGTTGAATTCTCAGAATGGGAAATAAACTGCTTATCGTCTCGCCCCACAATCATCGATCTGCAGGCTACTATAAGCTCACCTCCGACGAGAAAGCTCTTCTTAGAAAAGTCTGGAGTAGCGTGGAGAACAATCCTCACTTCCATGGAAGTTCCTTCTTTCTGGAGTACGAATAAGTCCGGCCACGGGATGCCGCCATTTCTTAAGTCCTCCACGAGTCCAAGGATTTCCTGAGTTTCAGATTCTGCAAGCTCTATCCTTCATACACCAAGTATTTTACGACAATGCCCCAGATCCCACTAAATTTCGATGGTCGAAATGTCGCGAAGTTTACAGTTATCATGGAGACAATAGGCTACTTGGTATTGGATTATCCTAGCAAGCCGAAGCAATTGGATCAGCTAGTTGGATACATAGCAATGGTGCATAAGGATATGGGTCTTTATCTTCAAGATTTGTTGGTAGGTTTCTGTAATTGTTATATGTTTTAATTATTTAATTTTTCATATCCACATTATTCGTACTTGCGTTTTTTATTCAGAATTTTGGATCTTATCTGATTCAATACCTATGCAAGGCATTTCCGTTATCAATGAACGATGCATGTATCGACGTGTTTACTAAATATTTCAACAGTATCCTAGTGGAAATGGCATTAAAAATGGAGGAATTCCTCAAAGATGATAGGTTTAATTCATCAGATGATGAAAAAGATGACAATAAAACTACTGAGAATGCACATCCAAAAGAAAACGTAAAGGAGGCGAATACAATGTTTTCATTATCAATGGCCACCACTTCCAAAGATCCAAATATTTTGGACGCTGAACAAAAAGGAAATGAAAGAGAAACAATAAGAACGAGCCGAAAGAGAGGTCCTAAATTACGAATGGTAATAAAAATGTATATTTATAATGTGTTGGGTTTATCCGTACAGAACAATAATCCTAGGAAAGTTCTTAGAACGTCTTATAAGACGCTTACAGAATGTATACAGACATAGACTTCCTGTGGATGTCAAACGAACATTGGATGTTGTGTGGGTTGTTTTATTAATATTTTGTTTTCCTAGCTGTGTGGCCATTGGTCAACCTGTAGAAATAATTTAATATACGGTCAAAGTTTACACTACTGGACGGACAGAAAGAAAGAATGGGACAACCGCTTAAAACAATGGAACGTTTTAAGTACATCAAATTATACAAATCCGAAGATTCAAACTTCCACGAGCGACGACGAAGAGACTTCGGCTTATAAATCAAAGACAGAGGATGAAACTGCGTCCGAAGTGGCGGACATGCGTATTTCACCACCGAAAATGTCACAATTGACAGTTAAGGAAACTCAAGTAACTCCATTAAAATTTGTCCAAGCTACAAAAGTACAAAATGTTACTAAAACCTTTTTTTCTTTTTTTATTACTCTTAATAAATATTTAATGCTTTGACAACTGCGTCTATTTTGTAGGATACTCACGAAGCGAAGGATGAATTAAAAGAACTTTTAATAGAACAAATAATTGAAACAAAGGAATCGATTAATGTGTCCCACATTGCTAGTAACAAGTCGACACGAGGTTCAGACATAATAAAGCTAAGTTCGGTGCCCGAAGACGTAAATGAAATTCTCGAAGAGGGTTTGACGCCGCGAGAACGACGTCGTAGTCGCAGTCACCTAAGAAATAATGTTCGCTATCGCAATACCCCTCCAAGTTTGGAATTTCATAATGTAAAAAAGAAAATCTCCGTCGAGTCTCAAAAACTAAAGGATCCTCAAGAGAATAAAAAGGTTTTGGATTTGCCATCAACGACGCTAGTTTCGGTACAATCAGCTCGTCAAAGACGTCGCGAAAGTCGTGAACCATCGTTACCTTGAAACTGACTTTATTATTGGCTCTCTTCTGACTTTATTATTCGTGTGTCCAGTATCCATTGTATGTCCTCACCATCTTCACCCATACTAAAAGTAGACTTTCTGCGCTAAAATCATTTTGGCGTTACGTGTTTCTCTTTTTGATTTATTTATTACTCGTCCTAAATTAAAAAATGATGATTCAGGTATTGTTAGCATCAAAGTCTCTACCGGATGACATACTGCTATCGCTTGATATACGTCGAAGGTTCTTGTCTCGCCTAAAACAATAACATTTTCATTGTCATATATAATATAATAATAAAGAATTGCGTCATTATCGCGATACTTGCGGTATCTTTCTAGTAACGGCCGATATAGGTGGGAATAAAACTGCGGGAGAGATTAGTGGATGTACGGCGGGACCCATTACTTGTTCTACGTCTGCCGGTTCCGGGATCGGTGGTAGAGGCGATTGTTCCCAATCCGATTCTGTGGAACTGTCCGATCGAATCAATAACTCATCGATCTATCTAACCAGATCTTATAGTATTTTTAATATTTACTAAGATCTTTAGACTGGCATTCAACTTTGTTATTTATTCTGTACAAGCTATCCGTGGCTAGAGATATCCTATATATTATCTTACCTACTTGTCATTCTAAAATCATTACTGAGATTTTCATAAGGAAATCTACTGGAAATAGATGGCAGCTTCCTGATAAAACCAGAACCGGAGGAGTAGTTGTAGCCTGAGCTTGGTATATCAATTAAATTACTATCTGTATAAGCAGCCGCATGAATTTCTCTCTGATACATGGAGTATAGATCTTGTAAGTCCGCCGGAAGTATTAGTCGTCCATCTAATGATATCAATGTAAGTTAAATTTTTGAAAATGACGTAATTGAATGATTATATTTACCTTCCATTAATTGTCTTTGTCTAGTGATAATTTCGTCAGATATCTGACGCTGCCTGTCATAACGGAGTATCAGAAGTTCACGACGCCTAAGTTCATGCTGTTTAACAAGACGTTCGCTCTGCAGCATCATTTTATCTGCTTCTAGTTCATGGACCCGCAGCATCAGTGCTAGTAACTCACGCTCCTCGTCCGAGTTTATACGCGAAGGTAATTCCTTTAATATTTATTTTTTAAATCATTATATTTATTATTTGAACTGTATCATTTGACTTACATCCTCAAGAGCAGCACTACGTTGTCGGCATGCCTCTAATTCACGTTCCGCACTAGCTCTTAACTCTGTGTATCTTTCTTGCTCCCGGTTGATCTCCGCAAGCTCAGCCCAAGCTTGCTGCATCGCTGCATCTTCCTCGACCTCGTCTATGAGATCTGTGTTTTGTTTATTAAAGAGTAAATGTGGATTTTATAAATTCGCGGTATGTCGCTCCTTACCTCTATCGTCAAACTCCTCTACGTTCTCTGTTCCGGGACGTCGCCCTATGGACTCACGACTTCCTTTATACAGTTTATTATTACTTGATTCCCATTGAGATATGATAGAGTGTTGTTGCTCGGCAGCCATGTTCAGTCCCAGCAGATGACTGTCCAATTCCATGAGTTTCCGTCTGCCGAGAAGTATTTAAGTACATAGTTAGGAAATGTCGATTCTTGGGTCTTAAGGCCTTTGGCTCACCTCAGCCTCATCTGTTCTCTGAAAGTAGAGACGATCTTCTCGCGCAAGCTCTTTAAATTGCTACTTCCATCAGCAAAGGTTTCATTAAAAGGAGGACGATCATCTGTCATTTTATTGCGTAATCTCGAAATCTCATTCTTTAGGTCACTTATTATGTTTCTATATTGGGAAACGTGATAATTCACATCGAAAACGTTCCTCTCAACCTTATTTGAGATCTTGTTCGCCCGATCGGCGTAGATCAAGGTGTTCCTACTCTCATCCTTGTGGATTCCTGCTGGGGATACATGCGCGATCATCACTGTACGACAATTTCCACTGAGTGCTTCTTTCAGGAGTCTAGTGAGTTTTGAATCCCGATAATTAACGTATCTTGCACCTGCTGAAAGTGCGTTTATGCAATTTCCAAGTGCCAACAGTGATCTATTAATATGAGCTCCTTCTTGAAGTCGCTTTCCTTGATTCTAGGAGGGATGAAAATTGATAAAAAGACATAAAGAACGAATAGCATTGATCCAGACGATAAATTTGCTACGATCCAATGGATACCTTGGTCTGCTTTGCTCGTTCAGAACCAGCAAGGTCGATCATGAAGAGTCTTGCACGTTTGAGTCTAGTGCGCATACGTTCACCTTCTTGGATCTGTTGCGACTGTTTTACCGTCACGCTAAGAAGAGCATGACTCCTGGATGACGTTCTGTTCGCAGCAGTAGGTTCGACTGTCCTGGCTTTGTTACCTTTGTGCAGAAGCTGCATCACCTATATATTTATAAAAACAACATATATCGTAAGCACAGTAATATTCATATGGATTTTACTTTTTTACCTCCTCGGTAGAGTTGGTCGAGACCTCAGTTAGACCTGTGACCTGGATATTTCTACCACGAGGATCATCGCGTAGCTCAAGGTACCCAGTGCTTGGATTTAGTAGGTCACGAATGTTTTCATTATAGATTTCCATGTAGGACATGGTCACCTGAGATAAGGGTGCGAATAGGCAGAAAGTTTCATTTCTAAGAGTACTATACTGTTTTACTTTTTAAGGACTCACCGTGAATTCTACACTTTCGGGAAGTTCACCAGCTGCTAGGAATATATCATTAAGTGCCCGCACCATGATGCCTGGCTCCGCGGGACTTCCGACCATCGTATGCGTCTTCCCTGCACCGGTAGCACCATATGCGAATACCGTGGCATTGTAGCCATGTAGCACATCCTGAATTAGAGACTTCGTCGTGCCCTCATAAACAGCTTCCTGAACGTGTACACGAGCTTGCGTTAAAATCTAATCCGATGCCTATGTTTGATTTATTCATCATACAGAAAAAAACAACGTATCGAGTACGACGACTGAAGCTACAAGAAATCAATACCCGAAGCGTAAAAATTATCTTTTTACTCTCGTTGGATTCAATTTTATTTACTTCCCTAGTAATCGATTATTGATCGAATGCTAAAGTTGTTTTTTTTTCGTACACTCTTTTCCATGGTCAGCTATTCTGTATTTATTGTTTAAGAATTCATGTTTTCAACATATATACCTGCGTTGAATCTTCACCAAAAACAATATCATACAGATACTGTTTAGGGATACCGCGTTTCTGCCTCAGGATATCTCCCTTCTCAGTATCAGCATCCTCCAGGAGTACTATCTGAAGATTACTCAAATAGTAAGGCTTTTTGAAGGATGAGACTGATTGTAAGTTCACAGTATTAACATTTAGGTGAAGGTCTACCTTATTACTAACAGCATGTAAAGCTCTATTGGGAGATTCATCTGGAGCAAGTGGCCTGATTCGGACGGCTACCTGAAATTACATTAAATCCAAATGTCAACGATGACCCTCGTTAGGAATACACCAGGTACTTAAAACACTGAAAATTTTAATAGAATGTTTAATACGATCCATTGGGACAATTACTTTGTCGCCCTAGTCCTTGACTAATTGCATTCGTATTACACAAGCTTGACGAAAGCAAATAATAACGGCAATGGAAAATCGATATTAAAAAACTTTCTTGCAAATCGATATCTACAGAAACCCAAAGGTCCAACATTTTTTACTGATACCAACCAGCTAAACTACGCTTGACGAACTATAAACGGAACCACTGGTAATGATTAACTGTCAATATTTCCAAAGACTTGAAACAGCTACGCATTTATTATGTCACGTAATGTGTTGTACGACCACCTGGCTCAGTCACCCCCAATATATCATTAAGGGCCTTCAGGGTGACCGAACGACCTCAAGGTATTGAAAACTTTTTTATTCTGTAAGTACAACGACCTCCTGTTCATTAATTTTTTTTCAGGATAAACGATACAAAAGAAATCATTAATACAAAATGTCAGTCTATACTCATCAGTATATATCTTCAGTTAGAGCAGTAATATTCTGATGAAGAATTAAATAAATTTTTACAGGGAGATTACCTTACACTCATGGCATTCTCTTCTTGACTTACCATTAATTTCTCCTCGATAGGTCGTGAAACTCTATCATCGAGATCATTGCTATTGGTGCTACTGCCACTTCCGCTACTGTACTGCGTCATTTTTCACCGGTGAAGTGTGACCTGACACTACCCAAGGTTGACACGTGGAAGTTAAAAGATATTTCCCGAAAGGATTTTGACTGTCGGAACTTCTAGAAAATTTCCACAACTTCATTGGCGAACTTTGAGCAATGATCTAAACCAAATACTTCCGTGTAATCAACCGATTTCTAATATATTTTTATATACGTCTTTCAATAGTGCGAGAATATTCATTACTATGCACATTGACCCAGCAGCACCTTCTCTACTGAGGTGGTTGTTCTTATTTATGTATAGATCCTACTTCTTTGATTTCAGGTCGTGCCCTAGATATCGTAAGAATGGTCGATACTAAGTCGCACTGCAGTTCAGGAGAACTTAACGACGTACACTATTTCTTCTCCAAATATTTCACCACGTCAAACCGACCTCGAATCCTTCAACAATTCAGTTAACACTTTAATCTCTAATCAATAGACTCATAAATTTTAAGCACTCTCAAACCATAATACTCTCTAATACACTCGTGGTCAGATTCGTGCACAAGTTGACACGTGCGGCGTTAACAGCAAGTAAGCAACTGAACTGAAAGCAGGAGTCATAGTGCCGAGGGTGGTAGGAGCTTATTCTCCCTCTTTGAAAGCCGCGCAAACACCCTACGCTAATCTCCCATATATTACTTAGTACCTTTAGTCTATAATTAAAGCCTTTCTGGAGAGCTTTCATACATTCTCTACCTAGTTAAGTACAGTCAAGCTGTTAATGATTGCTCAAAGAAGTATAACGTGTATAACAAGAACTTAAGCATCAAACTAGGTTAGATAAATAGCCACAGTTCAGCGGTTAAAAAACTTTGTTTTTCATAAGTTTTGATACTTCTGATTTATATATATGTATATGTGCCCATAATTATGAAAGTGGTTTAAGTCAAAATTAAAAAAAAAAAGAGTTTATCAGTTATTTCACATCATATTAATTTATTCTAATGAAATTCATTAAATATATCGAAACAAGAAATATATGACTTAGACCACTTTTATAATTATGGGCACATATATAAACGTGGTTAACGAATATATGTTGAATTTATTAAATGATAATGCATAGTATACGAGGTGTGGCTATTAAATAACGAGACTGATGCTGTAAAACATTCTATTTTGATTTTGTTTATATTTATTTATTATCACCTTCGATATACACCCCTCCTCTATCCCTACAACGCTCCGTGCGAATCTTCCATTTTTCGAAACAGTGCTGGAAGTCTTTTTCTGTCAGTTCCATCAGAACGCGTGCCGCTTTCTCTTTCAAAGCTTCACCGGACTCACGGTCTCGTTGAAAACGCTGCACAACTGCAACTTGATTGTTAAAATAATGACTAGTTTCTATCGCAGGTCCAACAAAGACACTGCCACGTGTTTGTCAAACAATTCTCCGCCTTCTACTGCCAATCGCATTAAAAGGAACAAGATTTGAATCCGTTGAAGCTGTGAACGAGAAAGCGGCACGCGTTTTGATGGAACTGACAGAAAAAGACGTCCAGCACTATTTCGAACAATGGAAGATTCGCATGGAGCGGTGTAGGGAAAGAGAAGGGGTGTATATTGAAGGTGATAATAAATAAATATGGACGAAACCAAAATAAAATGTTTTACAGCATCAGTCTCGTTATTTAATAGCCACACCTGATATTAGTGTAACGACTACATTTAATTTTTTTACTCATATATATATTAATTCGTATAAACAATGTGAATCTTGTACAATCTAGTTGCTTAAAAAGAAGTCTGACTAGTCTTAAACAGCTACGTGAATTAAGGCGTAGGTGCATGTGAAATCATCGATTTTGTGCTTCGTTAAACGCAGCGGTCAAACCAGCGTAGAAACGCGGACGATCGATTTTACAGTTATGCAGGTTAGCGCTAGAAATACACATTAATATGGTATTCCAGTATATATACTATGTACCGGGTAAATGGTCCGAGTGCTCTTATTTTTTCTTTTTCTCGCCGAGCTGATTAATTTAACGTCAGTGCAAGGTTAACAAATTATGTTAAATGAGTGGTCAATAGTTTTTACACTATATTTAGATTAAACTTTTGCCAAATCTAGACCTTTCAAGCCGAGTTAAAAATTGAAAATTGCGTGCACAGTGGAAACCTTGAGAAACCATATCGACATTCAGGGGATAACCTTCGCCACTTCCTTCAGGTTTTTCGAATATTCATCAGCACGCAATCGCTCCACTATGCCAAGATCTGTATCATGAACCCGTCGCACGCTGTTAGGGTTCCATAGTCCAGGGTCGAGTAATTTGCACTTTACCCTACACGAAGGACAATAATTTAGGGTGAGAAATTATAAGGGATAACTTATCTTTTGCTTTCAATAATTATAAAAAGTCTTTTAGATATAAGATGCTTGATGTAAAGGGAGAAACATGGTAGATGGCAGAATTTTTTTAAGACATACATGTCCAAGGTCATGACCTTTTTTCGAAATTAAATATTACATTTTTTTCCCATAAGTTTATAGAAGGTAAATGGACGTGATCTTTGGCTTTTAATGGCATTATATTTTGTTCTATCGATCATGAGCAATTTTCTGTCAATTTATTACGCGTTCAATCTTGTGGATACTTTATTTCCTTGACCTTGTGCCTGTAGACTTATTTTATGAGAAAAGTTAAAAAATCAAATCTATAATGACACGATGTCCGACGATATGTGGTAACGTATCGCTGCCGTCTGTACTTTAATTATGTCGTATTTAATTTAAGTACAGCCATTGGCAATGAAAAAATTTCAATACTCATTGATGTTGAAGGCCAAATTTTTGACCTTCTTATATAAACTGGACATTTTTTTTTACTTTAATCAACCTTAGCAGGACAGCATTATTATTTCATTGACATTGGTTTTGATAATTCTGTCAAACTATAGCAAATCGATTCAATGTTCTAGCAACTTCTCCGAATCCAAACTTGCACTGTAACTCACAAAATAAGGAATAAAATTCGAACGAATTAGCTTTATACGTCAGTCAAGATTTCATAGATAGTTTTAGCAGACGTGACAAAGTTATACGCGAATTTATTCCATCTTAATGCTTCACAAGGAATGTATCGAGAGTAATGCAAGGGAAGCTAGATCAGGAAGATATCGATTGGTTAACTTGTGCTGAAGATGCTTCTGTGAAAAACTCACCTTTAACAAGTTTACAGTTTCCTTCCAGATACATATTCTTTTCCAAAATATTAACAATATTTTATCGGGGAATGAAATTAAATACAGTAACAATGCCAATGAAATATTTTGACAGGTTATGTGATCCATAACGCCAAACAAAGTAAAGGGACACTGGAAATTGAGTAGAGTGCGTGATAAAACGTAATTTCGGTCTCTTGTACATAAATATTTAATTTGAAAATACGTATCATAAAACGCGTCGTCCATTGGCTTATCTTGCGTGCAAGTCTCGCTGTCATTGAATCCTGTCAACTTCATTCATTATTTTCTGTCTTATCTCTTTCCATTATCCATCCTTTACGACGTTCAAGGAAAAAAAAGATATCATACAGTGACAAGCGTATAACCTATGAGGAGCTCCATACTGTAGACAATGGACATTGCTCTATAATTAGTACATGGAAGTATGCAAGGAATTCTAGTTGCAAATACCATGAATTTTTTATATAAGCTTCCTGCTATTTTTTCTTTATTGGTTATGTGATATTCCAAACTTTTTTTTCCATTTGCTTTTACCTACTTTCCAGTTACTTTTAATTTCTACGAATTTTATCTTCTGATTCTATCAAGATTCGAACTTTTCTTTAATGATTATTTTTACGGTTATTCCTAAATCATGACTCATGTAATAATTTTTATTTGGCTTGATTTTCTCTTCTTTTTAACACTTCTAATCATTTTCCTGTAGCTGCCGGGAAAATATGGTTTTACATATATAAACATATATATGTCAAAGGATACTTTTCAGGACTTTTTGTCTTGAGTATTGGCAGTTTTTAGGACACTTGGTGCTTTTCAGGACGGGTCTGAAAGAATTTAGATACGTAATGTATATTTTCAGGACCATAAAGCGGCACTCACACCGAATTTTCCAAAAAAAATTGTTTGTTAGGCACTCGGAGTTGTGATAGACTAAGAAGTAATTTGTTATGTTAAATTAGGTTAGAATTTCAATGCCACATGTCCCAAAGTTTAGTTTTTATTTTTAAATAACACTGAGTGGCCTATGTCCCAGAAACTGCCCCTGGACAAGTCTATATATATTTATGATCATGATATATATAATTATATATGAGTGTATATGGATGTTATGATGTCATACATGATCATTGATAAAACAATGATATATGCTCGTGTTCGAAATTGTAATAATTATATATATGGAATCAAATCTGATTATATATGGGCATATATGACGTTGTATATGCTCATACTGTACATGTAGGAGTTCGCGTATATTATTGTATAATAGGCAAATATACTATCTTGTATCTACGTATATAATCATGTAGTTCGTATAGTTTGAGGACCCAGGCGATTTTGGAGCATTCACAATAGCGAGCTAATGTTTTTTTAAAAAAAAAACTAAACCTTGGGACATGACAGCATTGAAATTCTAACCTAATCTAATCTGGCGAAATTTCTAAGCCCATCACAGACACTGGGTGTATAACATTGGAAAAATCTAAAACAGATTCAGTGTGACAGTCCGCTTTATGGTCCTCAAAGCATGCGTTATGTTGAAATTAGATTGAGACCCGACCCCAAACTATGCAATTGTCCTCAATGTGTACATACATGGCATATCTGAAATTGTTCCCAAACTACCCTTTAATCATGTATATCCGAATATATAGCATATATCTGTTTTTATTCTGATGGTTCTAGTGGATGACTTCTTCAAGCCCCTTTTTCAAAACTTAATTTGGTTGTATTTGAAATTTTTCTTCTACAGTTCAATAAGTTTTACCTAATTCCTAATACTATATTTTAACATTATCGCTTTCTTTTATTTTTGAACATGAGGAGATTTCATAAATTAATGATATAAGACGACGAATATTTAATTAAAAAAGATTTATTCCAAATTTATTCTACTTGGATAAAAAAAAAGTTACAGAAATATTTTATATAGACAAGTATTATCTTCAGAACATTTATATACAATTATATATGATTGTATATTATCATTTTTTTTCCGAGTGAATTTTCCTATATTCTTTCTCTGGCAAATATTTTGTTGTTTGACTATTTTGCACTGCAGTTTTTCCTCATTTTTTTTCAACATAGAATTTTTCATATGCCATACTCAATTTTCCATTTATTTTTAATCGAGCACATGCAATAACTTCAACCAGACAAGATTTAATCTTACGAATATATTAATCGTATATACTTTTCTTTGCACGAATCTTGACGCATTACGATGCTGATAAGGTTAATATGTCGACTTTTTTTACATTGTGGTAGGTATCTTACCGATCAGATAGCTCATTGCTTGTGTTAATAGTTTACAATATGGGATTGTCATGTCCCTAATAAGTGGTTTGTGGATTTTAAATGTTTCACCATCATCATACAAAGGTGAACGGAATAAACCCTTTTCTTTTGTAAAAAAAAAAACAACTTTTATTTGTTATATGAAATGTATAAAATGTGTATTAACTGTCGAAGCTTTAAATCCAAATGAAAGACCAGTAGAGAATGTTGAAAATGAGGAACGCTACGGGGAAGACTATCCTGCTGCGCTTGTCTATCCACTGTGAAATCTCCTGGGGCGTCATCGTCGTAAAATTATGTAATTTTGCTAGAGTCGGCCTACGTGAATATGACTTTGCGGGTGGAGGTGGTGTACTATCCACAGTGATAATGCTACCCACAGAGTCCTGTTCCTTGTCTTCCTCGACCTTGACCGACGGAATATTGATGGTGCTCGGGAAGCTCTGTTATACAGAATAAAATATACCTTAATGATAGACTTATAATAGTCTTAAATGATAATATTTTCTAAAAAGGTGAGCCAGGTTGTCGAAATAAGCATTACAAGAGGGATGACGGTTAGTCTTATTATAGAGGTGGTATAGACTTTAAGAATGCGTGAATAAGAAAAAAAAATTTTTTAAATTGAGAAATGACACTTGCGTGCACGGTCAAATAATTTTGACTGGTATAGTCTGTTTCTGTGGCGTTGCTATTATCGAGCGAAGACCATGAGCGCGAGCGTTCCAGCCCTGTTGTGTTTTTTTGAAATTGTTTGCGCGCTAGTCGCGGCGTCAGGGTTGACTTGAGAATGTACTTGCTGTTTACTTTTTTCAGTGGGACATTTTTTCTGGAAGAAATAATATCGGGTTGATTACAATAAATTAGTCAGTGTCATTACTGGTTGAGCACGCATTGGCTTCAACACTTACTTCCTTCTATAGATGGTATTGACAAATGCAAACTCCACCATAGCTGAAAATAGAAATAGTGTGCATCCTAGAAACCAAATCTCACTAGCTTTTATATATGAGACTTTTGGCAATGAATTCTCGACTTTAGATGCAAGAGTCATAAAAGCCAGGATTGTATTAGTGCCTGAAATAATATCAAGTAATTGATTATTATCATTAAAGTATAATATAATAACATTAACATTGTCTTAACGTTTTCATATATCCTTACCCAATAAAACCCTTGGCGGACAAGCATCCATATGAAGCCAAAATGATACCCATGATATAACAACAATCAGGATTGATGGTATATAATAGTCCATCATAAAGAAGCCCATTTCACGTGAGAGTTTGAATGTAATACTGATGGAACTGAAGTTTCCGGCTGAAAGTAATATGCTGTGCGTTCAAGATGTGACGTTCCAAAGAAAAATTTCTAAAGTATTCTTAAAATATAATTGAAACTTTTTCTACACTCACCAAAGTGACCATAGTGCTGTTGAGCAACCGTATATGAAACTTCAGATTTGTTAACCCAACTACTGACGAGACTATACTCTGTAAGATGTAGCTCGTCTGCAAGAATAATTGGAGTTTCATCCCAGTCAAGCTGCATATCGTGTATGTTGTATGTCCCTGCGTATAAAAAGTAAATAATTATTTAAACTGGTACAGATACAGTAAAATTTCAATTTCCCCGTTTCACTATTCGGTTTCGTTATTCGCGGATTTTGCATTTTTTTTCAATAAATCCATTTTTCTTATGAATTTCACTATTCACGGATTTAAAAATCATCTGAGATATATTTCGAGAATACAAAGTAAAAGGGCCTTACGCGTAATACAGGAATCCCGCCTATGAAAAATAATTGATTTATAATAACTTTTCATAACATTCCTATCTTTATTATTGGCAACGTTTCCACAGGAGTCAAACGAAACTTTAAATACATTGAAGTTATATCTATAGATACAGATATACAAGACACGTATTTCATCTTAAAATTAGATTCCCGTTGATACTGAGACATTTTCATAAAAAAATGAGCTTGTCCAATTTGATGTGTACCAAAAAATAATCAATACTGTCCTTACAGTAACTATTGCCCATAGTAACACATAAATTATTTTCAGTTGGGTACGCAGTATATTTCCAAAATCTAATTTCCTCTCCCTTCCCCCCCCCCCGCCCCCCGCGAATACAAAGACTTTACAGTGTAATTTACAGCATGGAAGAGCAAGTAAAATTTCTTACAGCTTTCAAAGCTCAAAGGACACTCTTGTACGTCAAAAGGAAATTTCTCTAAGCGTAGTCCACAGTTGAGACTGGTCTCCAGTCTGAAAATGGAGCAAGAAAAAAAGATAAAATAAAAGTTTTGGTCATCGAACAATCCTAATTGGGATATAAGGAAAAATAACCTGGTATTAAGAATAACCATGCCAGAAGGATCAATGGAGATGAGTAAGTCTTTGACACCATTTCCCATGATAACAGAACTCCGCTCGTTCGCCACATAAACCATAGGTGTCCATATTAAATCATGAGCCACTTGACCGCCAAAGATTTGAGAATGATTTGGTGCAATATCCGAGAACTTGAGTCTGGGGTCGAGATATCGAAACTGAAGCATCATCTGTACGTCGAATTGCTAAAACATAAAAGAAAACGTGCACAAAACTGACCGAGGAAGCTTCAATCCTCAAAGCTGTTACGTTACGATATTATAATTACCAATGTCCTCGCCATATTTGATTTGATAGTGTATATATAAGCTCTGGACAAGACTTTTACAGGATCGCTGGCGTTTACTTCGCCTGGTGGTCTGACCATTTTGTCATAACGACATTCATTGGTCATCTCTTGAAGAAGCTCCGTCTGCGTCATAGTACTAGATACGCTCATCGCCGGACAACTCTCCTCCCTGTAAAATATGAAGATTTAATAAGAAACTGCTTGACAAGGAAGCCAATGGCAGAAAGTGAAACACTGAAGATGATGAGGAAAATAAATGACTCCTGTGCTACCAGGAATACAGATATTCCATGCAGAAAGCTGTTTACCCGTGTGAGTAAATCGAAAGCAACATATTACTATGTTGCTCCAGCAACCCTTTTGTTTAGTGGATGACTAAATTAATATTCCAGTGCTCGTCTTTCTCGGATAATGCTTCATTGTTGCATTGTGGCGATGCGTGTGACATAAGTGCCGCTTCATAATGGAACATGTGACTAGTTAACCGTAGTTAAAGTAAAGGACGCTCGCGCGAACAGTCCATGAATACCATGTTAAACTTGTAAAATAAAATACGGTAATCAAGCCATACAGACTATTTAAACGTTAAATCATTTGAGGAGATCAGTCGCGATTTTCTATGGATGAACCATATAAACGAAAACTGACTAACCCGAATTCTACGTCAACCCAATTCGTTAAATCTACGTGATAAAGAATTAACGCTTCGTATATATTCGAACAAATATCATCCTACGTCACGGTTATGTTCGAGTTAGCAAACCTGTTTAATTTAGCATGTGTATCAAGTGATAAATATGCTAGAAAGACAACTGTTTCAGCTGCAGACTTCTAAATGGCAGCGATATCTACGAACCATACATAACTTTATCAACTCTAGAAGGCATAAGCAATATATCATCGCCATCAACCAATAACCCAACTGTTCTGGATCGACTGTAGGAACCTTTTTGATTGTCAAATATATATGTTTTTACAACGTTGTTATTACGATTTTGTTATTAGAAGGTCGCAGAGCCGATGACGTTTTCGACTGTAACACAAAGCCGCCCCGTGCCGTTTGCTCAGCCAATCGAGAAGCCAACAATGTCTAATAAATTTCACAGACTTTATCTCGAATGCGTTTAATTTACAAGGCTCGGATTGTTTATACAAATTATTGATATCTACGCGTGACTGCACACTATTAGCCAACAGTCTGACATTACGTAGCAATCCCGTGATTCCTTAGGCACTCATTGTTGTTGCACCCGCGAAACGCGGAAAGTCCCCCTTGTATCTCGTTAACGTAATACTTTGATTTAACATCTTTTTTTTTATTGCCACAGTATGATTAATCGTTGACTTATTTTCCACAAATCGAATTTTCTTGTCGATTTCCATGAATTATTGTATACTGGTATTTATCACTTTCATTATGGTACACAATTTCTTAATATGTTCTTACGAATATCGAGACGGATTGAAAGAGCAAAGGCAATATTGTGATTAGTGTTTACGCAGCTGAATCTTAGGTAACATAATGACAGTCGTTTAATTATACCAATACGAAAGGTGTAGTTGAACGTATGAAGCAAGTTAATGTCCGTTAGTCTGTTCACCGTTTATCGGACTGTTCGATCAATTTCGACGTATCGTTTAGACGTACGTTATTTCATTTTAAAATATGATCATATGACCCTGCTCAAAAACACAAACCTTGTTCACAATTGTAGGGTTAATTGAAGGCCGGTAGCTATGCTCTATTGAACCGAGAAAGTCGCCACGCAAGGATATGGAAGAAACTAGAGTATACAAGAGACGATGACCCGTTGTTCCATATTTCAGGTGGGAAAATTTATTTGGATTTCTGGATATTCATGCCATTTTAATTATCAGTTCAAAGTAAACTAACGCGCCGCGACGCCTTGCTATTCCCCAAGGTGTAATAATTTGCCTGCTAGTTTCTCAGCTCTTTATTAAACAGTCAAGGCGTCGTTCTTGACATAATATGATTGGACGTCATTTGTGGTTTCCGCAAAAGGACAAATCAGCAATCATTCTTAAAGTATTTTAAATCAGCCGCAAAGCTCATTCTTAACTAGCTATAATAATAGTATTGATAGGAGAGACGAGATGCGTCATTGATAAAGATCAATCGAGATGCATCGAACGTAAATCGCATAGCACTACGACTTTCCTTGTCTTGAATGACTCGATATATAGAAATGGATTATTAACTTTAGCTAATTGATTTACTGATGCGCTGCGATTAATCAGTTAATTTAACTAATTCTCATTGGAATAACAGCGATAAGGATAGAGAATCAGAAGACACTTTCAAGGTTTGTTTTAATTAGTAAATGATGAGGATTAATAATAGGAGTATTGGCCACCGTACGGATGAGAGAGTGAGACACAAAGAGACACTGAAGCGGAACCTCGTCTTGCTGTACATTTGAGAACTCCAATAGTCTTCGGGATTCGGCGTCCAGAACAGCCAGGATAGAAAATAAATACTCTTATTAAATAATAGACATAATTGTAACTTACACTTGAGCACTATATACAATATCCAATTGCAGTGTCCTCAGGAGAAGCAGAATGATCCCTGGCAGCAGGGTGATCCTGCCGTTTCGAGCCATCCTAAGCTCCCTTGACAGTGAACGGACCGAGTGTAACTGATGTTTCCTTGAAGCAGTGCTGAAGGTGCCGAACCAGCTAAGTTTACTGGAAGCCAGACAGCCGACGAAACTCCCAGCTCCCAGCTCCCACCTCGCTCGTATGCTTGCAGAACACACAATCGGCTTGAGACACCAGCCTTCTCAGTATACTCAAGGATTAAGGTACTCGAATACACTTGAAATCCATACAAGAGGCACCGACTCTTAGTTTTATCTGGTGAATTTGCTATTGTTGATTCACGTATGATCCTCTACCTCTAATAACCGTATTTACTATGGGATCGATTTTCCTCTGAAAATTTATAACTGTAGATGCTGCATATGTTTTATTATCTCTGTTGAAACTCTCTGGGCTTCGCTATTCTTTTCTCAAGAACAATTGTGTCGAGATGATGAAGATTAATGTATTTCCACTCATTCGTAATGACTTATTTCCACGTGAAAGACATCATTTTTTCGTAGAAACAGCCTGTTACTCTACTTCCATGATGATAGTACTTAAATTGATGCGCCTTTATATTTCTAGAAATTTTCGTCGTCATGCGGCCATGCGTTAAAAGACTTAATAGTGACGAATTCGTCGATGTCGTGATTTTACGTTTCTAGAAAGTTATCTGATTACGCGCTACTACACGAAAGTACACGGATTACATATATGCCTTAATAAGTACTTTATGAGTATTTGGCAATTTACTCTCTGGTACTCGTAGTCCGTTTAAGAGTTGAGTAAATCTAGATTAAATAATAATATAGTTTATGCGATTATGAAAAATTCCTTTTTTTTTATCTCCTTGCGTGAGATCTTTTCTGTTACTGTACACATTTGAAATATTAACAGAAGGCGCTCGGCTGAATGAAAAGTCTTAAGGATATGACATAACAATGTGACATTTATTAAAACTGTCTTATCTTGTGTATTAAAATTAATGTCCTATCTGAGTATGTGGTTTCATACGATTTATTGTATATTCAAGTATATGAAGATCCTGTAGTAACTGTGTTAATCTCTTGAAGTGTCTCTCAGTGTAAGGGATCATGGCTTCTAGAGAAGAACCCAAGTCTGATGATTGTAACTGTTCGGTACCGATGTCATCTAATAGCGTGTGCATTATCAACTGCAAAATTAAAAATTATTAATCAGTTCGTTGAAAATGTCTGACAAGTGACTATAGCTTTGACGTACCTGAGCCGCTTGAGAGTTTCTACTATTTGTATTCCAAGTAACCGCACATCTGAGTAACGATTCTTTTTCATGCGGTTTCAATGCCTGTATCGTGCTTACTAGCCCTTCTTTGCCCTTTTTTATGATATCTAATCATATGCGAAAAGAACGTTACTTGTTATTAATATTACAAAGCATAGAGGGAAATTATTAAGGGATAAAAATGTCATTGTACCATCTATTATCTTTAATACTTGAAAAGGTCGGTCAAGCCTTAAAGCTAATTTCAAGGCTGCTGTCAATTTGTCAGCTTTTAATAGATTTGCTAATCTCTGTATTCCCAGGGCCAATTCTTCTTTTTCCTCAGCAGCTTTTGTTAGTTTTTCTTCAGTTACATCTCGCCATACTACCAGTAATGAATCACTGCCACCACTGATTATGTGGGATTCCTTGGAATTTACTGTCAAAGCCCATACCCTGCTGTCATGCTCGTCTAAAGTAGCTATACATTCTGAGGTTTTTACACTCCATAGTTTCAAAAGACCATCTCCGCCGGAACTAATCAGTTGCATTCCCCGTGACAAGAATTCTGCCTTTAATACTGATGATTCGTGTCCCTCTAAGGTCTATCAAAGAGAAATAATATTAGAAATATGCAAGTTAGTATTACAGGGTTCTACTAAATGTTAATTATACCTTTAAGCAATTTAGATCTGTCAAAGACCAAAATTTGATTGTACAGTCAGCTGATGTGGTCAGTAGTACTTGATCAATTGGAGAAAACCTAACACACCATACTCCTCTACGATGACCTCGTAACACTCCTAGTAATTGTAAGCTCTCTGCTGTCCATAACTGCAAATATTTTATTTTAAATACGCAAAGTTTTGTTCATTACACGTGGCAAAAGATGATGATCAATATCTAATTATACCTTGGCCGTCTTATCTTGTGAGCCAGTAGCAATAAATCTGTCATTAGGTGAAACTGCTATGCTATTAATATCTTTTTCATGGGCCAATTCTGTATGCATTACATTTATTGTCACTTTTTCATCTGCAAGCGAAGAAACCAAATTTTTAGTGATTCGTAAAGAGTAATTACTGAAAATTTAATAGGCTCTGTATTGATAATTACCGAAATTTAACTTTTCAGGTAAATTCCATAATTTAATGCATGAATCTTGACTAGCTGAGACAAAGAACTTAGCTGATGTGTTGGAGACAGCAACCGAACCAACTGAAGCTGTATGCCTAACAGCTGACGCTATACAATATACTTTTTTCGTTTTAGAATTCATATACCATACGCGGACACTGTTATCCTAAAATCATTAATTTATTCTAAATTCTAAATCTCCATTTAGTGGCACTAGCCGACTTATTAGTTAACTAAAATTTTTTGTACTTTGGCTGATGATATTAATACGTGTCGATCGGCTGGGGTTGTTCCAAGTGATAAAATAAGATCTGTATGACCACAGAGTAATTGACAATCCATTGTCATTAATTCATATAATTTAATATCAGCACTGTTGGTTGCCACAGCTAAATGGGAATCATCAGTACCAAGACAAGCGATATCTAAAATTTCGTCACTGTAACCCACCAACTGGTGAGATTACACAAAATTTTATATTAGTACTACAAATTTAGATATGGATGTGAGTAATTTCTTTTAAGAAACCTCACCTGCTTCTTACATTCAAAGGTATTCATAGAATGAATAATTATATTATGATCCACAGAAGCTACAACTATACAATTGATTACTGGGTTGTAAAGTAAATGAATTATAGCCAATCCACCTTCTTCCTTTGCAGAGGACACCAAAGAATTTTTTTGGATATAAACCTGACGTGCTTCCCTCATTTCCCATATCTTGACAATCCCTAAAATTATGTTGAAATTATAAATAATTTTGTAAAGAATATCGAAGAAAATGATTGTGATATGATTGTGCTGTAAAAACCTTTTTCTCCAGCAGCTGCTACATAAATTCCATCAGAATTCTCCCGAGGAAATGGAAGATCGCAGCACTTTGGTAAAATGAAGGCACCTTCAATTCCCTCAAAAACAGGAACTGTACGAACTGCTGTTCCTTTTGTAATATTCCACAGAATCAATACCTTGTCACGCCCTGAGCTATAAAGATAAATAAGCTAATGAGATATGTACATAGTGACTCATAGAATAACATTACACACTTCATATTACTACCTGATCAAGTGTATTCCATCATCGTGAAAGGATATTGATGTGATTTTACTAAAATGACCAGAAAGCACTCTCTCCTCTCGGCCATTTTGCGTATTCCACACGTGTATTTTGGTGTCATCACCAGCTGCGAAGAGAAGCTGCTTTTTAGTATCTGGATGAAAGGCTAAAACACTGTAAAAGAAGAAGATAAGTAAATGCAAATTATATGCTTTTTTTTAACCAGACTTACCTCACAACTCCTTGAATACCTTTAAAGCTGTGGGTGCACGCATGATGTTGCAAATCCCACATTCTAACATTACTGTCACTGCCACCAGAACTCATTGACAAGCCATCGGATGAAACAGCAATTTTAGCTACTGGACCATTATGAATAGATTTCCACATTTTTTTAAGTTTCCCTGCTAAAATATATTTTTAAATTACCTTATTTGATAAAAATACTATAAATAACTATATATTACATATGTTCAAACTAGTACCTTTCCAATCCCAGAGTTTGAATAAGCCACTTTTATGATGCGAGACAATAGATTCACTATCAGGAAATAGTGTAAATGTATTAATTGTATCTTCATCCTGATCAGGTCCTGTTTCCCCTAAAGATACGCTAACAGAACCTTTGTTTATATTTACTACGGATACAACTCCATTCTTTTGACACAATATATAATCACCATCTGCACTCCACTAAAAAGAATATTTAAGAGCTAAAATAAGGATATTCTAAATATGTTTATTATAAATTAACAATCCAACTAGGCATACCTCAATATTACCACCCATATAAAATGCACCATGCTTAGTTTCTACTTCAAATCTGTAAACAAATTCTGTGTTAAACAAAATTGACGTTTAATTTATAATTTTATTTAATATTCGAAATGTACATACGCTTCCTTCAATGTATTTGAGCTCATCATTAATTTACAAAAATAATTGACAAAGTTTTTATAATTTTTTTAGAGCTTTAGTCTCAAACACTTTCCAGATACTCGGTTTTATTAAACACGTGTTCACTGAAATCAGATGTGTTAAAGCGTTTGGATCATTTAGAGAATCATAAAATTATCTACAGCTGATATAAGATTTTCTCTTGAAACATATTTACCTATAGTAGGTATCTCTATATGCAGCAGGAATTCATCCATTATGTTTGCCATTTCTTCCACCAAAAGTGTATGCCACTAATGCCATATTGGTTGTTGGAAAAAAAAGGTTTTAGTTTTTAAAAATGGCGTTGCTCACAAGAAGGTGCGTTGCGTTTCATGTCTGGCGAAAATTTTTACCCCAAATGTCAAATATTTTTCAAACAACTTCGCGAAATGCTTCGCAATCTATAGCTGAAGAGTTACAAGATTATGAAACTATTTACAAATTTTCCTTAATCCGTGAGGCTAGCACCTGGAATCGAGTAAAACTGCAACAGTCTATTCTAGGTGGGCTTTGTATACCTGGATCTTTTATACTTACCGGTGTAGATATTATTTCTGCAGATACTTTTGCTAGTATATTATTTATTGGTGAGTTTATATGTAATGATATAGATTTCTTTCATACTTCCCTGCATAAGATTAATGGTGCATTGTTTTGTCTTACAGCAATTGCAAGTAACTTATTAATGCATTCAGTGGGATATTGTTGCAATAATATAATAGGATTTGTTTACCTACATAAGAATAAGAAGGACGTGGTACTTGCTTATAATAATTATTGGGGAAGAAGACGGGACTTGTACATTGAAGTACCAGATATTGTTCCTTTTTCTAGCATACCACCTTCTATCACCGATGCGTTATATAAAAAAGTGTATTTTTACCCTTCAAAGGAAATTTTAAAGATTAATCTTACACAATCAAAAATATTTCATGAAGATAAAATGAATCATGTTTTTGGAGGTATTTAAATGGTAAAGGAATGATCTTTACTAATCTGCATCATTCTAATCGTATAAGTAAAAAAATAACTTGTTGTGCAACATAATTATTATTTTAATGAACTTTTATACATGATGTTTGGATAAAAAGTGACTATTATTTATCATCATATATTGATATAATGTCACTTCTATATCCTACAATATCTATGACCATCGATAATGAGCATAGGCGCGATTTGCTTCACATTGCTTGTGAAGTTCCTGTTTTCTTCGCACAGCACGGCCCTATAAACGAATGAAAGATTCATTTCAATAAATAATAAAAATATTAAATGAAAATTAGTATATTTCGCAAAATCAAAATCTACCTGATTTTTGGATGCATCAATCAATTCCCATGCTAACTTTTCTGGTAAGTGTATTGTACGTTCTTTATCTTTGGCAGCTTCTATTATCCACCGAGCTGCTAAAAAAGCTGACCTTGATTCTCTGATTGGAACAGGAACCTGAAATTGAAGTTAGTAAAACAAGTGAATTGATAAATTATTATTTTAATATGACAGATACATTTCAATATATATATATATATATATATATGCACACAGACACCAATGATTGTGATATATAATATACCTGGTATCTAACACCACCTCTTCTCATTGGCATAAGCTCAAGAACAGGTTTGCAGTTAGCTAAAGCTTGGTGCAAAATTACTGTAGGATTCAATTCAATCTCTGTTTGTGCCTCGAGCGACGATGAGTTATATTTTTCTAATTGAATTCTTTTAATATTTTCAAACGTCTTTTCCAGTAAACTCCTTGCTAATACCTTTTTGCCCTTTCTCATTATGTAATTTGTAAATTTTCTGTATGCATAAAAGGAATACAGCAATTATACGATTAAACATATAAGATATTCAATATAATATTAATACAACAAACCTAACGATTGGATCATAAAATTCAGAACTTGTTTCATCATTGAACGCTGGTTTGATAGGAATGTGAGCAATCTTCTGAAGCTCTCCAGATTCCTTAAGTTTATTTTGTTCACTTGGTATGAAAGTTCCCTTAATAAAAGTTGATGGAAATAAACTGTAGTTATTACTCAAACTAATTACACCTGATCTGTAATTGAAAAAAGTTACAAAATACTTGTAGCCAGAATGTAGGTTACAATTGTTTTCTCCTCTATAAACTAAGAGACATGATCACATCATAGATTATTTTAATATAATTTAGACAATCCACACCGTTTACTCCCAAGAAGAACTTTTTGAAATGTAATTTGTCTCAGCAACGTTTGAAATATAGCCATTTTTTCAAGATTTAATTATTGCAGTGTATTCGTTCAGTTGCCCTGTGTACTACAGCTTAAGGTGACTTTGCGGCAGGCGATTTAGCTTTCCAATACTGTGAACGGTAGTTAAGTTGTGATTGTCCATCTCGGTTTTTGGGCCTGGCCGTCGTTTGCCTTCCCATCAGTTCAGTGCGAATGAGTGCGAAGCAGTGCGGAATATTCAAGGAAGTTTAGTGAAGGAAAAGATTATTCGGATCTCGTTGGAACTGCTTGAAAACTTGAAATTTACTGTACTCGTTTATAAAATTGTGAGCCATACAAATGGTTCAGTCATTGCACGATACGTATGCTAGGCTAATAAATTCTTGTGGAAAGGTCTCCTAAGAGGAGTGCCTTGACAAGTGGTTTTGTGTACGGGAACCGAACCTTTGAACCCTTCAGAATGGCTGAAAATCAGGGAAACTCCTCGAATCAGGCAAATCAAGGTAAATGAGAAATTTATTGTTTGAAGTGTAACACTTGATTTGTATTTTTACTATTCTAACCTAGATTCCTTGCTAATTGGTATGAATCTCTGCTATATAGGTAGAAACGGATTTTTCGTTTCAGGTTCCACCAGAACTTTCAATTTTCAGCGTTTAGATTTTCGATCTAATAGTGATGTTCAAAATGAAATGACAGGTACGCTCTCATTTGATCAATTTAGAAGAAGTCATTGACAGTCACTCATAACATAATTTTATGTTCTATTTACTAGCAGAGAGGCGAAGGCAGTTAAGACTTAGTTTTCAGACACAGGGTAGCAGTCTGTCATTGTCTAATTCAACATTGTCTAATTCTTCTGACACACCTGTGCGGCCACCTTTGTCGTATGTATTACAAGACTAATATAAATGTACTTATTCTAAATATTCCAATAAAATAGAGTAATCTTATTGTTATGTACAGGTCTTCACGCCCAAGCTTGCCTGTACCATTACCTACATTGCCAGTGAGGCCCCGTCCTACGGGGCACCAAGAATTTCGTCCTGATAATGCAAGGTTAGTTCAGTTATTTATCATAGGATGAAATCTGGATTAAATGTTATAATTTATTACAGGGACACATTACGAATGTGCCAATCAATGCAGAGCACAGGTAAATTACAACTGACCCCCGATGTAGTATATGATTTTACAAGCGAAGATCTTCAGGATTTGGGTGAGATAGGAAGGGGTGGTTTTGGTACTGTAAATAAGATGATACATAGGATAAGCAATACCGTCATGGCTGTGAAGGTAAGATAATGCATCAAAAGTTTTTTAAATGCAAAGAAAATTCTATCTCTCTTTGGACGAGTATCCACTCGTATTTTACATTATTACAATTGGCCAAAAATACCAAAAAAAATATTTTTCTTTATATACGAAAACATTCTATTTTTCTATGCAGAGAATTCGTTCGACGGTCGACGAGAGAGAACAAAAACAATTACTGATGGATCTGGAAGTTGTGATGAAGTCCAACGAGTGCCCATGCATTGTGCAATTTTATGGGGCTTTATTTAAAGAGGTATTTCACAATTATTTAATTATCTCCCACAACCTGTAGGATATTTCAAAACAATAAAAAAAATACTATTGTTTACAGGGAGATTGTTGGATTTGTATGGAACTAATGGACACCTCGCTAGACAAGTTCTATAAGTTCATATATGAGAGACTAAACGAGAGGATACCTGAGTGTATCCTCGGTAAAATAACCGTAGCAACAGTTAAGGCGCTAAATTATCTAAAAGAAAAATTGCGGATTATACACCGAGACGTAAAACCGAGCAACATTCTGCTCGATAGACGTGGCAATATAAAATTATGCGATTTCGGTATTTCCGGGCAACTGGTAGATTCGATTGCCCGTACCCGAGATGCTGGCTGTAGACCATACATGGCTGTGAGTTAGCAACATTTAGTATAGCTATTATAAGCCCCAATTTCCATCCCGACAACCCTTAATTATTAAAGCCCTCTTTACAGCCTGAAAGAATAGATCCTCAGCGGGCACCAGGCTATGATGTAAGGAGTGACGTATGGTCTTTAGGCATCACGTTAATGGAAGTAGCCACCGGATATTTTCCTTACCCAAAATGGAACTCTGTTTTCGAACAGCTCTATCAGGTGGTGCAGGGTGATCCTCCTCGATTGTCACCCAATGAGAACGGCAATCATTTTACCATGGACTTTGTCAATTTTGTTAATACATGGTAAGACATTTGACTTATTCTCCTGAAACCATAAACCTGTGAAATCCTATCCTATTCAACATTAATTTCTCTTCCTTTTTACTTCAGTTTAATTAAGGAAGAGACTCAGCGCCCTAAGTACAACAAACTATTGGAGCATCCGTTTATACGGAAATCTGAAAAGGCGACAATAGACGTAGCTGCTTATATTAGTGGCGTGTTGGACAATATGGCCAATAATGGGGTCACCCCTTTCACCACCAATCAGCCTTAAACGAATAGGAGTCACCATAGAAGATGAAGAAGAGCAAGGGAGAAAGCATTCCTTGACGACCTTCCGTCGGATGTTATATTTACAGAAATAAAAATGAAAGGATAAAGGGAAAAATGGAGGAGCATGAGCCGCTCCTCCCACTAGTAGATAGTCAATTGCAAGGGCTGCCGTCGTCGTAGAGCTATATCACGTCAGAATACTCGATAGCGAGTAGGGGTTAAAAGAAATGAAATCACAATATCCAAGTAGAATTGAAAAAGAGGAAGAGTGAACGCATGGAATAATTTACTTAGCATACTTTCCTACTGAGCTCACAAGAGTCCACTGCAAAAATACCTCTTATAAACATTTAGATATCATCTCCAGAACGATCTGTAGTTCTTGTAATATTGAAAAATAATCCGACGAATTGTTGTGAATTGTATATATTGTTTAACGTTTTACTTCCATGTTTTATAAAGCATACGACTTGGAAATAGCTCGCCAAAACAGTACAAAGTACCTAATTGCTCGTTCTGGCGATTTTATTAGGAACAAGCTTATACGAACGTTAAAAGAAAATACTGTACCGTAAGGAGAATAAATAACAATTAATTGCGAATCAGCCGAGTCTGACGAATAAAATTTCAATACTCTCCCTATCGCTGTTATCACATCCGGAGGTAAAATGATGCTGGTGGTTCCGACGTGAATGGTCAGTCGTGGTGAACCTAGGGAATACAAAGCTGCGGGTACAGGTGCTACCCGGTACCCAGACGGAAGTGAAACGCCAGGTAGCTCAGGGTTGTGAGAACGTCGATCGATATCCAGAACGAATAGAGTATAGTAGGAGTCGTCAATGCCGCTGTTGGTCCCTTTTCAGGTAAGAAGATGGCGGCTAAATGGGGGTGCCGATGCCGGTGGTGGCTGGAGGCGATGGTGGTAACATTCGTCGTCACTCCTCCTGCTGTTACGTTACGTTCCACCGGGACCAATTATCATTTAAGCCGGGGAGTCTCTGCCAGTTGAGTTGCAACGGCAGCCTACTCGTAAATCGATCAGGAATTCTATCAGTGGCTTTATAGTTCGCGAACCCTTATACTCCTGGATATATCGTCATCGGGAATTCCTCTGATCTTAGTACACAGTACCAGAGCATTAAACCTGCTACCAGTGGGTATAATTGATCAAAATTCAAAAGGACGATGGATATTATTTTATTTGTTATTAATTATATTATTTAATTAAAAAACTTGCTATTAGATCAAAATCCTTGGAAATTTTCATCAGGGATAACGTGCGTGGTATCCCAAAGTGAACTGGTACCAAAGTTTAACCGAAAGGTGTTTAACAAGAACGTGTTCATTATTTGTAACGTGACCAGACATTTTTTATTATCCTTTTGAATCAAAACAATTTTGTTTAGTCCGTGTGGTTCATGTCTTTGACTACGTTGGGTTGCTATCGATACCGAGTGCTGAATTCTCCTGAAGGTAAGTGCACCCTGTATAATTATTACACTACTAATAGTCGTAAAAATCTATTCGGAATATCAAAATGAAAGATGGTCGAAAATAATAGTGGGATCGATCAAGGAAAAGATAATAGAAACGTAGTTGAATGTCGATCAGGTCCCCATCAGCTTCTATATGGTCCCTTTAGCTCTGACAGAGTGCTGCTGTGCGGTCGGAGGATCAATTTTTCTGAATATTTTATGATACTTCTACCCTCTTGGAACTTGTATATCTATATAACAAGTTATAACGCTTTATAATACTCATTGAAATACGTCCACATCATCCGAGAAGGTTTGATCCATTATCATTTCCCGTTAATATCTTCTTTTGGTGTTGCTCAAGAGTTTAGGTTTTCTTTAACTTTAAAATTATATTACAACATAATGTTTTCGAAATCTTCATACATACCTATCAGTAGAAAATCCAAGAAGAATCTATAGGGTAAACGTACCGTTTGTGGTCACTGTACCATTAGTGACCATAGTAAAAATTGCTATATTAATTCATTATTACTTTCAATCTATTCAATTAAGAAATG